>PVKH010014884.1:0-16309 GCA_004027955.1 Chaetophractus vellerosus
CGGAATCACACTCCTGGAAGGGCTTCTGAGGCACAGGAGACCAAAGTTGTTGGCCAAAAGCTGAATCAGCCTTAGGCTGTATCCTTCTCTCTCCCGTTTCCCAGGGAGGTAGATTCCTGTAGCCCCCTCTGTTCGTGGCTGCTTGTCATGGTCACTGGTCAGAGGCTGGAGAATTCAAAGCTGTCTGCTCTGAGGGAAAGGGGTGCCGGCAGCTGCAGCTGCAGCTTTCACTTAGAGTCTTTCTGTCAAGATTCTTTTCCTGTGCCCCCTCTCTTCTGGGTGGTGTCCAGCCTTCCTCTGGTGTCCTAAACCTTAGTACACTTTTCCTCAGGCTGTTTCTGCCTTCCTCTAGCTATTTTTCTGGGAGTGAAGTCTGATATATTCTTAATACAGTCTAATCTCCTTGGTGAGGAAATGCTTGCCCTGCACATGTTTGCCTTAGTTTAATTATCCTTTTAATAAAACGTAACTGCCCAGGTGGCAAAAACAGAGAACATTATTTCTGTCCAGCACAGATTTCATGTCAATGCTGATGGTCCTGGTAGCATAGTGAAGCCTAGAGTTATAGGATCCCACAGAAAAAACTTTTGTAAGCAGAGATTCAATACTGGGAATACGAACTAGTTCAAGCCACGAAACCGGTTTTCCCTTGAAAGTCAAGCTGACATAGAAAACTGACTAGATTTTAATAGACCCATAAGTTTTTCTTCTAACCCATAAGAAAGATATTAAGATGTTATTTTCTGGCTAAAGCAGAGCCAGAACTTTCTCATCTTTCCAATTCAGGGCGATCCATCACCACACATTTCTCTCTGTTTTTAGTAATACTATATGCTTATCAACAACATAGTCTTCTCTTTCATTGTATAATCAGAATGGATGATTTTTGAAGTCTGTTTAAAGATTGTGCCCATCCAAACTTTAGAAAGAGTAAGGTAACATTTCCATTCTGTCATATAATGTATTATTATACCTTTTTGAGCATTGTGGCAGATTGTAAAGGGTTTGTTGGAGTGTCTCAGGTTGACATGTTTCCCCTATTTTATTGCCTTCAGAGGTGAGCTTGGCATGCTTCTCAGCATTCTTCTGAGGAATGTAATTTGGGTCTTAGGATGGTTAAAATATTCAACCTACCAAACTTTCTTTAAATATAAAAATGAAGTAATAATCAGCAATTTAAAGCAAATACCTAAAGCTATGTAGAGGAATCATTTATTCTTAGAAAGAGAAGGAACATAATGAACTCTCATTTTTAAGTTATCTGAAAAATAACTTGAAATACTGTTATATCTTATTCACAGCTGTGTTTTAAACAATCTCTGTATAATTCTAGTAATACTACCATTTTACTCCCTATTCTAGTCATGGTAATGACTAATAGAGTATCTATTGGCAACTGTTGATAACTATGTGGGCTCGTATATATCAGAGATGAACAACAGAGAATTTCTAGGGGAAGCAGGGCAGGAAGGAGTAAGAATGATAATGAAGAGGACAAATTTGTACCTATTTCCTGCCTGGATCCAGGGACTAAAATTTTGAGCTCCTGAAGAGAGGGACTGAAGAAGAAGATTTTATGAGATTCTGGACTCAAACAAAATTGTTAGGGGACAGGTATTAAATGGTGGCACAGTATTGGGGAAGGAAGACAATACTCTGATACCTTGAAGTGTAGGAGATCTGGGAACATCTGCGTTCAGCACCCTGGTATGTATATTTGCATGCTCGTGATGGTGCTGATAGGCACTGGAGAGGTTTCTCCCAGTAACTTCTGGCAGCACATGTGGACAAATGGGGTAGATTAGGACAGGAAGAGTATCTGGTTGCAAGAACATGTCTATGGCGGGCAGATTGGTGTTGAGAGCAACTGAGACCATCTCTTTGGGATCTCCCAGAAATGAACAGAGCAATCAAACCATTGTGTGGAGTACAAATCATTCCATCATACATTGCACACCCTAAGGAAATTGGACCTTGTTTTTGGTCAGAAGCTGAGGAAGAATGACACTTTATTTTGTGGTCTGTGTTGATATTGGGAGTAAGTGAAATAATATACGTAAAATTGCTCGGTTGGCTTCTTATTCAAGATGACTGATTGAGCAGACATGTTAATATCCTTTCCCTCCCAAGACCCAATAATATGTTAAAGACTAAGAAATGGAATAAATTTAGTGGTGAAGAGAAGAGAATGTAGCAACAGTTGGTAGGTTTCAACCTTTATCTGAAAGGCTTAAGCAGACAGAAGCATGCTTGTGTATCCAACTAGGGTGGAGAGTTGGAGCCAGAAGCCAGAATAGCCAGGCAAAACCACTTAAAAGACTCCAGAATGCTAGTGGGCTAGTATAAGAAGGTGAGAATGGGAAAGTATGTTTGAACTAGTCATAGGGGAATTAAAAATGTGCATTTGGAACAATAAATTGGTTTCCATACCTCCCCTCCTTTCTCTCTCTTCCCCACCAGCCCTCCCCCTCATTCTCTGGAGTACAACGTGTGGACAATACAACATTTAACCTTGGACAAGAAAATCCAGAAGATTCTTCTCCACAGAAATTAAAAATTTCCTGGGAAGAGTTAGGGCTATTAGTCTGGCATTTGGGGCTCATCTGACTACAGGTTGGTTCCTTATCCTTTGCCCCTCATGTGAAGTCTGTCAGGTGATAAAGCCCTGTCTACATACATAGCTCCTGGTCAAATCTTTTATTAAGGAGAGACCTAATAGGAAAACATACCTGTCTATTCAACACCAGAGAAAACATCACAGAGGAAAAAGAGCTAATTCAGAGGATAAAATGTAGTTTAAAACAAAAACACCAATACCTTCCAGCTTTCTAATTAGTTTTCTCAGAAAGAATAAAAAAGGCAATGACTGACAAAATAGGGCTCACATTTCTTGCAATCAAGATCAAGAACAAGAAAGAACTCTTCAAAAAACTAAAAATATTACATCAAAACTAACAACAGCAACATGGTAAATAAGTAAGACATTGAAGTCAAGGAAATCTCTCAGAGTAGAAAGAGAAAGATATGGAGCATATGAAGAGTGAGGGGGAGGAAGAGGGACAGGTAGAGGAGGGAGAGGGGACAGAAGAGACAGGGGAGAGGGGAGGGGAAAGGGGAAGAGGGGAGAGAGAGAGAATATCATCACTCTAGGAAGGTCAGCAAAGCATCCACCTAATAAGAGTTTCAGTTAGAGAAAATAAAATGAATGAAGAATTAATCCAATCAATAATAGGAAAAAATGTCCAGCATCTTCAGATTGAAAGGGTCCACAAAGTAAATGAATGAAGACACACATACACACACTCACACACCCACCTAACTACAGCTATATAAAATTTTAGAGCACTAAGGATTAAAACACATATCTTACAAACATTCCGAAGGGAAAAAACAGGTCAGCTACACAGGAATGAGAGTCAGGTTAGCACCAAACTTCTCATTGTCAATCCTCAATACTAGAAGAGCTATGTCTCCAAAGTTCTTATGGAAAGTTATTTTGAATCTAGATTTTCCATGTCTAGCCAGTTATGAAGGTAAACACCTTTTCTGACATTCAAAGACCCAGAAAATTTCCCTTCTATATGTTTTATTTTAGAGGAAGTTACTTTAAGATCTTCTCAAGCACAGCAAATTCGAAGATCAATAAAATGGAAAATGAAAGACTCAAGAAATGTAGAATTATCTCCCAAATCTAATGGAAAAAAATTCAGGATATCAACTATGCAGCAAGCTTAAAAATCAAGTACCAGGGACAATTTGCCAAAGAAGAATGAAGTAGATTCCAAGCGGTAGATAAGAATTTAAACAGTAGCATAAGGAGCGTTATGACATTAATGATGTAATAGAGGAAGCAATTTACTTTTCTCAATATGAAAAAATAAAGACAAATTTGAACTTCAGGAAAAACAACAAACAAACAACCACAGGCACATACAAAAACCCTCTGTAAGAAAGCCATAATCCAAATATGAAGCAAACAAAAACAAATGGAGTTTTGAGAAATTAGTTGAGTATAAAAGAAACCATTTAGGCTGCATGTTAGGATAACAAAGATAGAATCCTATCATACTCCATGGCTTTCAGTAAAGAATAATTAGGTAATATGGTAGGTTGGATTATGTACCTGTGATGATTAAGTTTATATGTCAACTTGGCTAGGTTATAGTGTCCAGTTGTTTAGTTAAGCAAGTACTGGCCTGATCTTATCTTAATGGATTTAAATCATTAGTCAGTTGATTTTATAGGGCTTCTTACATCTGCAATCAACAAAGGAGATTGCCTTCAGCAATGAGGAAAGTCTTTTCTAATCAGCTTAAGGCCTTAAAGGGAGACCTGACGATTTCAGAGGTCAGAAAGAATTTCTATCTTTACTTCAGCCAGCCAGCTTTCTCCTGGAGAATTCATGGAAACCTTCATCAAAGTCCCCGATTTGCTGCCTGCCCTATGGGATTCAGACTTGCCAATCCCCAAGATCACATGAGCCAATTCTTGTAATACATCTTCTGTTTCTCTGAGGAACTCTGACTAATACAGTACCCCAATTTACACATGTTCTTAATCTTAATCCACATTCCTGTGGTGGTGTAAATCCATTGTAAATAGGATCTCTTGAAGATGTTATTTTAAGTTAAGTTGTGACCCAAATGAATAAGGTTGGGTCTTGACACATGTTATTGGAGATTGTATAAAGAGAAATAAACCAGAAGCCAGAGAGAGATACAAAATCTATGGAGAGGAGTTAGAATTCAACGGAACCCAGAAAAGAGAGAATATAGCCAAGTGACGTGAGACAGGGATGCAAACTAAGGAAACCCAAAGATCATGGGCAGCCAGCACCAGAGTGTTACAGACTTTGGGGAGAGATCATTTCCATGCTGACCCTTATATTTTGGACTTCTCCTTGCTTCAAAACCGTGAGCCATTAACTTCTTGTTGTTTAAGCTAACCCATTGTATGGTATTTGTCATAGGAGCCTGGCTAACTAAGACAGGTAATTATAATAATGTAAGTACCATTTATAAATTTTCAATTTCAATAATAAATTTTTAAGTAAAATAAAGTAACCTTTAATGAACAGAATAGAATGCTAATGTCATCAACTTTGACAATGTAAAGGTAAATATATAGGTGACAGATGAAAAAAGTGTCAATATTTTAATCAAATATTGCTGCAAATTAATGGAAGAAGAAATATTATATACATATATTTATTATTTAAATTACATAGGTGTCCAGTTGATAAACATTTATAATATATAACTGTCAAAAATTAGGAGAGGATAGAGAGGGACAGTATTGTATTAATAAGCTAAATCTTTATATTCCATACAAGAGAGTCAATATTTATTGTCTAAAGTTGACAGATGGGAGGGTTTTAGTATAAGCATATTTTTAAGTATTAAAGAACTAACTAAAAAAAATTATAAGTGGTAACCTCTTGATAGCAAAAATTAAGATTGGAAAAAGTGAGTTGGAGACTATTGCATTTCATTTATGAAGACTTTCTATAGCATTTGAGTTTTTTAAACCAAGTGTATGCATTTCTTTATTGTATTTTTAAGAAAGAAATTATCTGGAATCTAGGATATGCTTAATGAATATTCCTTTCCACATACTAATTCTTTACAGCAGTTTCTGAGGACACCTCAGAGTGACTCTTTTGATTTGAGTTTTGGTTCCATGCCTCTCAAACTTTAACATGCACTCATACCACCCAAGCCATCCTGTTAGAGTGCAGATTCAGATTCAGTAGAGTTGAGGTGAGGCCCAAAATATGATGCATTTCTAACAAGCTCTCAGGTGAGGCATATGCTGCTGGTTTGTGAACCACATCATTCTGAACAGAAGAATATCCCTGAATATTGCCCCCCCCTTTCCCCCCATTTTTCTGAGTTGTATTTTCCTGCTAGTTTGCATGTATGGTGACTTTTGATCGAATGCCAGACACTGAATATTACTTGTTGGAAGTGGGGTACTTTTGCATTCTTATAAATATTATTGATCTTTGTTCTAAGGTGCAGCTAAGTTACTTAGAAAAAGCTTTGATCCTTTTGAGGCTTGCTTTGAAGCTTTATTAGGTGGGTCCAGAGCAGCCTTTAATTTAGGGCTGATTTTCCCCCACTACTGAGGCAATACTCTTCTGAATACTTAACCCAATACTCCATGAAATATGAAATGTTTCTCTCTGGTTCTTGGGAACATAAACTATTCCTTGCCCTATATGAACTCCAAGATAGTAATTTTCCCTGTAGTTTCTTCACACATATGCACTGATCAGTATCAAAAGGGGAATTCTCTATAGATTTCTGGAGTTCTCTCTTTGTGCTGCTCCTCCTCTCCTATACTCTGTCTTGCAAACTCTAGGTGCCCTGGCCTCCCTGATTTCTCAACTTTTTTCCCTTAACTTAGGGAGACTGCTGGGACCTTCCTGGGTTCTACCTCCCTGTAGCTTGGAAACTCTTGCAGGCACTTTGTTTTCTCCCTCTCAGAGATCACTATCCTATATTGCCTGATGTCCAAGGTCTGAAAACCATTATTTTGATATATTTGTTGAGTGTTTTAATTGTTTTAGGCATGGAGATAAACTTGACTGATTACTTCATCTTGGCCAGATGCAGAAGTCCTTGGATACCCTTTTCTCCTCTGATTGGCTATACTTTCATGGTTTAGTGTTAAGAACTGTGAAGGGTCTGTGATTTTACACAGACTAACAAGTTAGTCTGCCACAATTTTGTAGAGTGGGAAAAAACATGAGATTTCTGGATTAGAGACAAAGGATTTATTATTCATGGTGTAGCAAGTAGCATGAACTTTATGTTCGCATTGGTTTCCCTTGTCCCACAATTCCTTCGGGATGAGGTAGAATGGCCTACATGAATTGTGTGTACATAGTGAGCCCGTATCTTATAAAGAGGTTGCTAGCCAATTTGCTTTACCTTTGTTCCAGAAGGAGAAGTTTTCTAGATTATCCTGGTCACTAAACAAATCTACCCTCTGGCTCACAGGGAGACAGTTCCTTTATCTTCCAAGACTGTTTGCCATACACTTGTCCTTGGAAATACAGTCTGGAAAAGCTGTCAAGACATGTTGAGTTACTATGGAGAATAACTGCCTAAAACTGAGCTTTGCCAACTGACCTGGCTGAGGGCTACAGTCAATTGTTTTCAATCAGCTATTCAGATATGTGGAACACCTATCAGAATGACTTAAATAAATAAGAGCCAGGCTCAGTTTGATAATGAATAGCACTTAGGCACACACGTAGTAATTTAGTATTTAATCAATTTCAACAAATAGAATTCTTTATAAGCATTAGAAAGCACTTACTTTTCTTACTTTTTCAAGGCAAATTACCAAACAAGGTAGGGTTCTGATTTGTTGGGTTCTGATAAAATCTCAACTTCAATGTGGACAAATATTCACAGTGTAGATTCAAATACAATGCCAACTTGTTGAACTTTTTCTGTGAGGTATAATGATATTGTTGACCATATAACACGATTATTTTCAATTTAAATTTTAGATGTCTTATCATCAAGCTGGCTGTTTGCTAAACCAGAAAGGTAAAACTGTGTGAGATAAGGTGCTAAGTTGTAGTGAGGATCTTGTCCATTCTTTGAAGAATTTCTTGGGCTTTGATAACACTTCGCTTGTGATATTGTCTGAAAGAAGCAATTATCATTATGTGAAGGAGGGAGTAGATATGCTGCAATTAGATTTGATTTATTGCATGGCAAAATCCCACAGGAAACCAGAACTATTAGGCAAAACTTTCTTGACAATGTCATAAGCAAGCCATCAGAAACTATCCAAAGCATAGTTAGCTCACATAACAATTTAGATATATTGCATTTCCTAAGGAGGCAAGTTTTTTTCTGGTAAATGACACTCGTGGCAGATGTTCTGCCCATTGCAGGGCCTTACGGTAGAGCAGAATAGGAAAGGCTGGTATTTGTAAATGACTTCCAGGGTTAAGTTTGTGTCTGACCTGTCATGGATAGTGTGGAGAAGTCCGTAACTTCATTTCAGCCAGGAGCTCTTGCCCTGAGGTATGAGGGTAGTAGGGGCTGCTTCAGGAAGCCTGTGAAACTATATTTAAAATTTAGTATGCATGGATGTGTTGCACTTTTTTCTGGGAGGAACTCAGTAGCTCTCATCAGATTCTTGAAGGAGTCATAGCCCCAATTAAGATTAAGAACAGCATTCCAAATCCAGATATTTGATTAACCAGGTATCAAAGAATAACTCAGAGACATTTAGTTGGGTACTTTGCACACATTCAAGTAATTTTGAATGCAAAGTGTCCATTGCTTGCTAGGTTGTTAGTCCATAGACTGAGTCAAGGAGCAAAGGCAAAAACAGCATATAAAAGAGAAGGATGAGGGAGAGGGAAATAAAAACTATATGGTTGATATGAAAACAGAAATTCTTGTTTGCACATTTTTCTGATAAAGTGATTATCGGGCATTTAGTAGAGAGGTCAGTCTGGGCATTCTTTCCCTGAAATGGCCAACTAGAGTTTCAAAAAACTCAATTTTAATTGATTAATTCTCAGGAAATCTTTGAGAGTTCCACTGTGGAACACACATGGCAAGCTTTCTATGGAGTCTTCACATGCTCTTCCATCAGCACCTCTAATGTAGTTAGGCAAGGTCAGTACAATTTCCCTCTAGAGTTTTCTCAAAGGTCAAATTGAACAGAACCCCAGAAGAAGATTGCATGGCAGAAAAAACACACAAAATCTTTCCTGAGTGATGAGCTCTCACCTTTGCCAAACTATTTGCTTAACTTAGTTCTATATCAATACTTTTCTCAGGATGTGGGTCTCTTTATTACTTCTAAATTAGGGACAAACAATGTTGAGATGCATTTTCAAACTCTGTTAGCTTAGAAACAATTGAATTGTTTTCATTTCCCCCAATTGTATTTTATATGGGAAGCAGGATTCAAGAACACATATTTTATTATTGGTAATTACATAAAACTATTTTTTCTTATTAGGAAAATTGTCAAGACTGTTTAAAGGCTATTTGATGATTAATTGGCCTATAAGAATCCATTTTCTCATTCATAAACCATATATTGACCTAGTTTGCCAAGGGAGTTGATCTCAGATTATCATTAGTTCTTTAGTCTGTTTTAAAACATTGCTGTCAAAACCCAATTAAAGAGGAAAAATATCACAATATATGGAATTCTGTTTTTCATTAGCCTGGTTTATACACTAGACTCTTTTCTAATCTCCTGACTCAGGACCTTGGAAAGTACTGTTCTATCTGTCTGGAGCACTCTTTCTCTAGATATTCACATTAAGGTTATTCCAAAGTATTCTCCTTAAATATGCCCTTCTTAGGTCACCCTAGAAAATATTAAATTATGTAAAATGTTTTAATATCTAAAATATTACCCACACGTCTCTTTTTACTCCACTCTGCTTTATTTTTCTTCAGAGCACTTATCTACTATTATTCTGTTGCCTATATTCTCCTCTAGAATAAAAGGAAATTCCATGCAGGCAGCTTCATTATTGAATCTCTTGCTTCTAGAATCATGCTCAGGATACCAAAGGTGCCCAGTGAATATTTGTTGAAAGAATGAACACAAGGGCTTTGATCTAAATATTTTGGAATAGTGCCTTTAGAGGAATTGAGTAACCGTCCTGCAACTATATAAAAAATAATTGCACCTTCTTAACCTATGCTGAATGCAGAATATTTTGCCTCTTCCTAGGAGCAGTTTCTAAGAAGAAGGTTAATGTCATGGTTAACAATTGCCAGAAGGAGTAGCTAAACATTGATAGCACAATATGAGTTGTCATATTTACCACATATTTTTAAAATATAATTGGGTTACTTCCCTACCATATTCAGTAGTTAAAATTTCTACTCTTGGGATTTAAATGTTTTCTTTTATCCTGCATAAATATGTGGCATCTTGATCTATCACTGGTGCAAGTGATTAATGACCAAAGTTCTAAAATATCTATTTATCATCATTGTTCTCTCATAATTCCAAAATCAATATAGGAAAGTTTATGAAAAAACAGTACAATAGCAGAAAGAGTAATTGAAATAATAAAATTTAGGATCCATATAAAATATGAGGGAAAGGATGGTATGAGTGACTAACAATTAAAGAGTTACAGCAATTGTCCATTAATTTTATTCTGTGATTCCAGAAACTCAACAGCTAAACTTAGGATTCAAAAAGTTTAATCAACTCAACTCAGGTGCTTAAGAGCAATATTCCATTTGCATCCTTCAGATGGTCTGTTTAACTTTTATGCTTAAATATCACATTTTGCCATCTGTGTTAATCTTTAAATTGCTTCAAGAATTATTTGAAACGGCATGGAGTCAATTTTTTTTTTTAAACATTAGCTTCATTTGCAGAATAGCTGTATATTTGACTCTGTATTGCATATTTTACTGTTCATAGTGATAAATTATAGACTAATTTATGAGCCTCTCAATGTAGAAAAAGAACCAATCCCATTAAAATATGGAGTTATAATCATTTTATAGTTATTTTTAATATAAAAACTCAGGTTTTGAACAAAGTTGTGTTTTTTTAAAATTGTCAAATGTTGCCCTTCATTTTGATGAAAGGGGTAAAAGTTGGAAAAATAATTGAGGAAACACTTAAAAATGACTTAGTCATACTGATCCAAATTGTCTTAGCTTTGCTATCAAGGTTTGCTACTGAAAGTTTTTCCATTACTTGTCATCAAGAAGAGGAGAAGTATGGTCCCTATAAATAATGTTGCAGAGCAATTGCAGTTGAAAAATGTCAGCCATTATTTTATCAAATTACTTTTTATCTACAAGACAGTTCTCCTTGTTGCTGCGGTATTGTAAATTAGTTGGTAATATTAGAAAAAGGGAGTTGTTACTTGGTTTCTAATCTCTATTTCTATCACTGACAAAATAACTTTGTCTTTTAAGTAAATCCCTTAAGACCCCATTGAGTCCTTTGAGGGCTGGACAATTGCACTTGTTTGGTGCCAGTACATTCTCATGATGAAAATCAATTTAAAGGAAGGTTTCATTTCATTAGTATTATGGGACTATGAGTTAGCCAAAAAATAATGTTATCTTGAAGAAAGGTTAATATAACATAAAGTCCCTAAATCTTTTGATATCTCAACTTCCAACACAATTTCTCCTTTGAGCTAAAATTGTAACACCTGGCACAAAATTCTTTATGTTTCAGAGTTTTTCATAAATATGATTTAACTATAGATGGGAAGGGAGATTTGTGGTGAGGAATCTAATACTTGTTCAGGGCCTGTGTTGTGCTAGGTATGTGGCCTTGTTCAATGCTCACAACTCAGTGCCTTATAGCTACCCAGTAATTATAGGTATTATTGCACTCATTTTATAGGTAAGGAAATGTGCCCTAAATCATACAGATTGAAAGAAGCAGACTCATTGGACTCTAAAGCTATATTTTTATACTATCCTATAAATTCTCCTCCATTTTGCATATAGGGAACTACGGGAAAGGCAAGGATAATTATGTTTATTTAGTCTGAAGAGAAGATTGACATGTCTCTAGGAAGGTATTATGTTTAGGGAGCAAGGTTATATGAAAATAGTCTTGACCTTAAAGTTTAGGAACTGTGTCCTTATTTTAGGCACTAACTATCCTTCTCAGTAAAATGAAGGAGTTGGTTTCAATATTTAAAATTCTCTTCTAAGTCCATAAATACTTTTATTCTTTCAATAATACTCATTGAAAGAATATTATTGTCAAATATCTTGATTTTAGATGAAGGGAGAAAAGATGCCTTGGACTGAATTTATGAAAGGCACAAAGGGAATTGTTGTTTAATGAAAGCGTAGGTCTAAACAGAGATAATGGAACACCTCCTTTAGGATTTAAAATAATTTTAAGGACCCATTTTCTTAGAGCGCCTTGAGGCAAGAAAATCATACATGAAGATCTTGTCATTCATTCAACAGATACATTTCTGAGTTTTTTTGTGTGCAAAGCACCATGGAAATACATGAGATATAGCTCCTAAGTTCCAGGAGATTTTGATCAAGTGGGGGAGATAGATGTGTAAATTCCAAAATAATATAGTGTTTTATTGTGCAATAATGGATCTAACCTTATTGAAATGATCACAGGAAAAATATTAGAAACCCGAAAAGTAATTGTAGAACAGCTCACTCTTTTGTTACTTGCTTAAGCACCATGAAAGGCATTACAGAATCTAAAGCAATATTCCTTTCAATACTACTTTCTTTCTTTTCCATTTTCCTCACACACACCCAATTCTGTCTTCTCTTTTTCCAAACTTCCTCCAAATTATACCCTTGCATTCCTTATGTCTTTCTCTCCACTTCCTCCCCATTCTCTCTGATTCTGTATGACAAATTCCAGAAGAACCAGTCTAACGATATTCTAGCAATGGAAGAACTCTTATCGTTGATATAAAGGCAGTGGCCACCAGAGATTCTGAGAGATGGGAGAGGGAAGAGTAGGTATAATATGGGGGCATTTTCAGGACATTGGATTTGTCCTGCATGGCATTGCAATGATGGATAGAGGCCATTGTATATTTTGTCATAACTTACAAAATTGTGTAGGACAGAGTATGAACTATAATGTAAACTGTAGTCCATGGTTAGTAGCAATGCTTCAATATGAGTTCATCAATTGTAAAATGTACCACACTAATGAAGAATGTTGTTAATGTGGGAAAGTGTGGGAGGGGGACGGAGTGGGGCATATGGGCATCCCTTATATATTTTTTATGTAACATTTATGTAATTTAAAACTTCTTTAAAAAATTAATTAAAAAAAAGAGGAAACCATTCTCTGAGGACAGAGAAGACACTAATCCAGCAAAGACAGAACACTCCTACAGAGGTTTGTGATAGCTATAATGTGGCTTCTAAAACCTATTCTTCCTTCCCCTTATCGCTGATAGAACTTCTTCCTGCAGGGAACCCATTTCAGGTAGTTCAGTGGGGCTTACATCACCCCCATTAGTCATGGAGATACAGGTGTTCCAGGCCTGACCATCAGAGTACTTCATTCCCCTGGGCCAAGGTGATTGGTTTAAGGATATGCACATGTCCAAAGCTGAGTCAATAAGAGACTCTTCAGGAAATTATATATATGGATGCTAGGAAAGGGTCAATCTTTCTTTTCTTTTTTTTTCTAGCTTGGAGAAAACCAATATTTATTTAATTTTAGAATAATATATCTTTTTTTAAAAAAAGATACTTAGATTATATAACTGTTACATAAAAAATATAGGGGATTCCCATATGCCCTACTCCCTACCCCTTGCACATGGTTCCTGCATTAACAACATCTTTCATTAGTGTGGTACATTTATTACAATTGATGAATACATTTTGGAGCATTGCCAGTAAGTGTGGATTATAGTTTACATTGTAGTTTACACTCTCTCCTGTACAATTTTGTAAGTTATGATGATATATAATGGCCTATATCTGTCATTGCATTGTCATTAAAGACAATTCCCAAGTCCCCAAAACGCTCCCATATTACACCTATTTTTCTCTCCACCTCCCCTCAGAACCTCCGGTGGCCACTGTCTCCACATCAATGATAAAAGTTCTTCCATTGCTAGAATCACAATAGGTCTAGAGTGGAATAACAGTAAGTCTACTCTAGTCTCAATCTTTAAAGTTTGACTCTTCAAGGATCATGTAGTATGGAACTGCCAGCACCTATTTCTCTGGGTGGATGCAATAGCCTCCCTGAAGAATAAAACTGACTAAAGAGGAGAGCAGAACTGGAAAATGGAGAGAAAGATAGACTGTTGGCAACATGAGCCTCTAGGTCCAGCAGTATTTGAAGCCGATAGGCCGCTAAATTTTTCAGTTATGTAAATAATAAATTCCCTTTTTGTCTTCAGCTCGTTTAAGTTGATTTTTTGCCCTTTGAAATGGAGAGAGTCCAGTATAATGCATGTCTTTAGCAAAAATATTAACATTTTTGTCCAGTTATACTTCCCCTGGGTTAGTCTTTATAGAGGGTGGCAAAATAATAGTCCAGAGCACTGAAATTTCTTCATATCTCAAGTTCCCTGCTTTATTAGTGTATCTATGTTTACAGTTCAGTGTTTCCTTTCCTTTTTTTCTTTTATTGGGAGTGTGCATAAATATCTCTGTTTCCTCTGTAGGTACTGCATAGTAGAACCTGTTCATCATAGTACTTTTTTGAAAAACTTAGGGCTGGGTCGTGATTAACTTCTCAAAGAGCAAACCTGCATTCTTGGTATTTAATCTCCTTTCTTTCATGACCAGTGTTTTAATTCTGGAGAGGAGAAAGGAGTTTGAGGAAAACCCTCTTTGATACACTAAAGCAAGTGACAACTGCTGTCAGCTTGGAATATATTCCAACCACACTGGATCTGCAAATCCCTAGGGAGTGAATGGTTGAATAACTACATCCTTCCCACTTATGAAACCTAGTCCAGAAAACTAAACATAATTTCAAAAGCTACATGTTATTTATCTGTATAAATAACAACTCAAGTTATTTATCTGTATTTCCTAAGCATCATGAATCAGAATCATAGTTCACAAAATACTTTCTTTTGCAATGCTCCCACTTTACTTTCAATCTTATTCTCTCACATCCCATAGCTCTATTTTAATTTTTTTATTTTTAAAGAAGCTTTAGATTACATAAATGTTACTTTAAAAATATAGGGGATTCCCATATACCTAATCCCCACCCCCACTTTTCCCCATTAACAGCACCTTTCATTAGTGTATTACATTTGTTACAATTGATGAACCATAGCTCTTTTGACAATCTTCACTGTCCAAATTCCTCAAAAATCCCTCTCTATTACCCAGCCCAAGATCTTCTTGTCCTTTTCCCTTCACATATTTTTTCTCCTGATTTTGTATCGTGAAAGTTCCCCTAAATAAGTCTGTGAATACTTGGCAGTTTGGATTGTGGAAGAGACAGATAGTAAAGACAAATCAACTTTAGAGGCCAGCATTATGGGAAAAATAGGGTTATTGATCCATTAATATTTTTTTTCCATCAGACAAAATACTAATAAGAGTTCTTATCAGTCAGAGATTATAATTGTGGGTATTCACAAAGAAGGAGGAGTGGAGGTATGCCTTAAAGAATCAGCAGAATTTTTACTGGAAACATAAGTATTGCTATACATTGAGGAGAAGACACTGTGTTGTGATTGTCGAGGCCTGGAGGTGAGAGAAGCATGTCCAGTTCAATGTCTAGAAAACATCCATTAGGGCTAAATCGCAGAGTATAAAGTTGGAACTCTGGAAGAGGATGCTGAAAATGTAGAGGCAGAGATATAGGGAGGAATTTGAATTATATCCTAATTGGGCAAGAAGATGTTTACAAAGGACTTTAAATAGAGGACAGTTCTGTATTCTGAGTGGGCCACTCAGACTGTTGCAGAGGGTAGCCCTGGAGTTAGAGAGTTCATGTAGGAGAGTGCAACAGTAACTCAGGTGAGGAATGATGGCCTGGGTTATGACCAGAACTTGTCTGAGCACTTCTTGGAGTCAGCCAGTATCAATTCTGAACAGCAATGACTAGTGAATAGCTCTGTCTTATATAGAGTCAATCCACCATTTTGGAAATTACACCATTTTATCCTCACTTTCTTTCTTGAGTCATACAGGACAAATTAATTCTGTTTCTACCTGACAATACTTCACATAGTAGAAGGCAGCCATCATGTGACCTCTTTCCCTGTTTTCTTCTATCACATGGGTGTCTTTTCTTCTGTGTAGATATCCTAAATTTCTTCAACTTAAGTGAGTTGAGTGTTCCCATGTAAAGTAGTTTTGCTCCCTCTAAATATTGTTATCACTTTTATCTTGGTCAATTCTCATTGGTCAGTGCTACTCTTAGAGCACACCACCCTACTTTTACCAGTTTGATAGATAGTGGTTATTTCTTCCCTCTTTCTGATTGTTATATTATAACTGATTTTCCCTAGGACTTTTCTGGTGGATTTATAACACTATTGAGTTTATAATGAAATACTCATTTTCTTTTTATTTATTTGTTTTTACCATCTGGTATGTTGTGATTTTTTCATGGCTTCTAATTCTACCACCTGCATGTTTTAGCATGAATATAACAGCAGTGGATCCTGACCAGGGTATCATGGTTAGAACAAGTGATTAGATAGGTAACCTTGTACTAAGAAACATGATCCTTTATGAAGTGGTTATTACAACATGACCCAGTAGCTTAATGGATGATATCTGAATCTGGAGAAAAATATTTAATTGATTCTCCCACCTTGGCATCCAGATGTAGCATTTAG
>PVKH010014885.1:0-16109 GCA_004027955.1 Chaetophractus vellerosus
GTGCCTAGAGGAATGGAAAAGAAGAGAAACAGTCTAGAGATACTGTCAATCAAGAATCAACAGATGTTAGGAAATAACTCAGGTATTTTATAAACCTGGGAATCTGAAAAAATAGAGGTTCCATTATCAAAAATAGATAAGTCTACACAGAGTTAGTTCTGATAGCAAAATCAGTAGTTTGGTTTTAGCATACGGGCTTTTGGGTGGAGTGCAGAGCACCCAAGTGGAGGCATTCATAAGGCAGTTAGAAATGTAAAGAAGGAGAAGCAAGATCAGTGGTTAAGATTTCTAAAGGACAGACTATGGAGGGAGAAAACAGGACACTGGATAGAAACAATATGAAAAGTTCTATAGCCATGCAAAACAAATTCTTAGGCCAAATTCTTTAATATATAACTGTTTTAAAGCCTTTCAGAGCACCAGCAGAGCAATATGCCACTGCTGAGTATTTTGCATAGGCTACCAACTTCTATTATCCTAGTAATGAGGACACAGTTCAATTCCAAATAACCTGTGCCGTAGCAAAAGCACTAGACTAGAAGTTGGGAGACCTCAGCTCTAGTCTCAGGTTTTCAGTATAACCATAGACAACCCAATTTTTCTAGGTATGTCTTCTTATGCCCCAGAATAGGGGGCTGACATATGTGAACCTCATGTTTCCACCTGCTCTAATGCTCTATGACATTAGGGTAGACAACAACATAGAGTTTAAGTATCATCATGTTGATACGAGCAGAATTTTTGCTAAAAGCTATCACTGCAGGATAGGGTGGTTAAGAAAAGCTTTATAAAGGGGGTGACAAATATTTAGGTATTACCTAAACAAATGATTGTACCTAGTAATTTCAGCAAGAAAACTACTTAAGGGTCTACAAATATCTCATAATGCCCTATACTATTTGGGTCAAGTTTGAATTAACAGTAACCTTAAATTTGTTTTCCAAATATGTTTATTCAGCCTAGCTCACAAAAGGATTAAAATGCTTTTTTAAAAAAAAAAATCACCATCTTGTGCTTAAATACATAAGAATATATACATAATGAATAATGTGTGTGTATTTATATATATATATATATATATATATATATGTATGTATTTTTTTTTAAGTGGTACTGGGGTTGAACCCAGGACCTTCTACTTGGGAAGTAGGCACTCACTGAGTACATCCACTTCCCCCAAAATAAATTTTGTTTTCAGTTTCCTTAAGTGAGACATTTCATCTTTTTGTGTATGTATATGTGTATATATATATGTGTGTGTGTGTGTGTGTGTGTATTCATGTATGTGTATGGTTATTTATTCCCTCCCCTAAAAGAATTCTCTATCTACTTTAAGAAAGAAACATTAACTGCCCAGAAAACAAGGCCTTAATTTTATTACAATAGCATATATGGGACATAAAATTTGCCATTTTAACCATTTTTAAGTGTATAATTCAGTGGCATTAATTACATTTATCATGTTGTGCTACCATCATCACCATCCATTACCAAAATCTTTCATCTCCCCAAACAAAAACTCTGTACCCAGTAAGCAGTAACTCCCTATTTCCCCATCCTTCTGGCCCCTGGTAACCTCTAATCTACTTTCTATCTCTATCAATTTTCTTATTATAAATATTTCAAATAAGTAGAATCATACAGTATTTGTCTTTTTGCATTTGGCTTATTATGATATATTTTAATAATATAGTAATGATAGCTAACTCTTAGGCATTTACTATGTATCAGGTACAATTCTAAGTGTTTTCCATGTTTTAACTTTTATTTTATCCTCACAATAATCCCATAAGATAGGTCCTATTATCATCTCCACTTAATAAGGGGACTGCGATTGAGGATTGGAGAAGAGGTATTAGAAGTCTGAAAGAGAGGGTATAAAAATCATAATCTAAGGAAGCAGATGTGGCTCAAGCGATTGGGGTCCCATCTACCATATGGGAGGTCCAGGGTTCGATTCCCGGGCCCTCCTGGGTGAAGGCAAGCTGGCCCATGTGGAGAGCTGGCCCAGGCGGAGAGCTGGTGCAACAAGATGACACAACCACAAAAAAAGAGACACAGCAGAGATAGACAATGAGAGACACAACAAACCAGGGAGCTGAGGTGGCTCAAGCGATTGAGTCCCTCTATCCCATGTCGGAAGGTCCCAGGATTGGTTCCCAGTGCCTCCTAAAGAGAAAAAGAGAAGAGAAGACAAGCAGACACAGAAGAATGTGCAGCGAATAGACACAAAAAGCAGAAAGAGAGCACAAGCAGCAAGGGGGGGGGGGATAAAATTTTTTTAAAAAAAGAATGCAAAGGGGGCCGGCTGTATAGCCCAGTTGGTAGGGCGCTGGTTTACCACATGGAAGGTCCCGGGTTTGGTCCCCGGGCCTCCTCGAACGGGCGGACTGCCTCGAGAAGGCAAGCCAACGTGGGCGGGCAAAGGCAAGCCCCCACGGGCAAAGGCAAAGGCGAGCCCCCACGAGCAGGCGGGCCGCCGCGCCGGTGAGCTGACTCAACAGGTCGCCCCAGCAGGGGGAGACAAGCAGACACAGAGGAACGCAGAGAAAAATGAACACAGCAAGAACAAGCAAAAAGGGGGTGATGTATAATAAATAAAAATAAATCTTTAGAAAAAAATGCAGAGGAAAAAAAACATAATCTAGAATAGTTTGAGAGTAAATGGACTAGGAAAAAGTAAATGATTGCCAGGCAACACTAGAGTTCCCTTGAGGTAACTGGTCATAAGCTAGACTGCACTCAGTTTTCTCCCCATAAAAATGCACATTTTACACAGTTTGAAGAGGTCCATGAACCCTCTGAAACTTATCCAGGAAACCAATGGATATTAAAACTGTTTGCCTTAAAAAAACAGGATGGCACACATGCCAGCAACACTTGACTCTAAACAGCCTGAATGTATTAGCATATTCAAAGGTCAAATATGTTATTAAATGTGAGTTGATTTGTCACAAAAGTATATAAAAAATAGGACACCAACGCAAATGCAGGCAGAGCCCATTCAAACACTCACCAGGAGAAGGAGACCAGTGATATTTTTTGTCTACTGGTTCCACTGGCAAGCCTACCCTTAGTGTGGAGATGCATGCAGAGCTCAGCCACCTAACGTCAAGTATTACAGGCCCTCTGGCAAGATGTCACCTTTGTTATGAGAAGGATGAATCAGTCTCTCAGACCGATGCCAACATTTGATCCACTGACAGCTCACCCTGGTCTGATTCCCTGCCCACCCATTATACTTTTCCATATACTATGGAGATTGAATGTACTAATCCCCTTTGAACTTCATGTATTCATCCCTGTAACAATTATCTTTCTTTCTTCACTTTCTAATTTACTAAACTGGCATTCGGTCTGCTGAGCTTGTTTAATGCTCTAAAAGACAGATATGATCTCAAAATTAGTTTGTCAAAAGCAATTTTCTGAGGCTGGATCATTCCACCTTGGGAGCCTCCTATGGGAGCCCCGACAGCATTTTCCCAGGTAGAAACAAAAGATCTACTTCTATGGAGCAATTTTCTATTATATATATTTCAACCACACAATATAAATCAACTATATTATAATCTCAACTACATAATAAAAAATAGTGAAAAAATTAAAGATGGTAAATTGTTTTAAAAACTGAAGAGAAATATATCAAATGTTTAGGTGGTAAGCATGTGGATGATTTTCTTCATGATTACCTTCGGTTTTCAAATTTTCTACCACTAGCATACATTCATTTTATAATCGCATGAAAAATGTCATTTAAAACATTTTGTCACAGCAGCATTATTCACAGTCGTCAAAAGGTGGAAACAACCAAGTGTCCATCAACAAACGAATGGATATACAAAATATGATACACAGACACAATGGAATATTATTTAGCTGTAAGGAGGAATGTAGTTTTGAAACATACTGCAGCATGGGTGAACCTTGAAAACATTATGCTGAGTGAAATAAGCAAGGCATATAAGGACAAATGCTGCGGGATTTCACTTATGTGAAATATCTAGAAATGGCAAATTTCCAGACACAGAAAGTAGATCAGAGGTTACTGGGGATGAAGGAAGTGGGGGAGAGGGAGCTGGTGTTTAGAGTGTTTGAAAATATTGGAAATTTTTAAATAAAAAAAATTGGGAATTCAGAGTAAAGTCTGTAGTTTAGTTAATTTAAAAAAAGGAAAAATTGTATAACTGGCAGAATCGACGTGCTGAATCATTCATTTTATATTTAATAGGTGCATTGTTTCCTGGAGGTTATTTTACATGAAATTCAAAGGATATAAAATTGTTGTGATGGACTAGGGGGCAAGGGTAGAGATTTTCACACTTTCATACTTCATAACTAGGTAAGAGAACCTGAAGTGACAAAAATACATGGATCCTTGGGTGTATGCATTTGTCAAAACTTATAGCTTAATATCTGTGTCACCTCAAAAAAAAAAGAATAGTAAACAAATATTTACCTGCTAATGATATGCATAGCTGAAGCACTTACGTTTGAAGTGTACTGATGTCTGTAACTTTTAAATGCATACATTAATAAGACATTAACAGGTAGGTTAATGAATGAATAGATGAATAAATATTGGATAAAGCAAATACAGCAAAATGTTAACAAGTGCAGAATCTAGGTAGTGGGCATATGGGTGTTCATTGTATATTCTTTCAACTTTTTGGTACGTTTTAAATTTTTCATAGGAAAATGGGGGGCGGGGAGAATACACATATTATGACTCACAAAGCCTGGCAAGTAACAAAGTTCATTTCAATTACTTTATTGGTTCAAACTTTGGTGTAAACAAGGGTCTCATTAAATTAAGTGACTGGTATTTAAAGCAGGGATTCTTAACCTTCTGTGTTCCACGGACCCCTTGGCCAGTCAGATGAAAACCACGGACCCCTTACTAAGTCAACACTATACTGTGTATTATTTAATAAATATATCACACCCGCACTAACACATACCCACAAGAATAATGGTTTTTTTTTAAATTTTCAATTCACAGACCCCCTGAAGTCTTTCCACAGATCTCTGGTTAAGAACCCCTGATCTAGAGACTCAATAATTGCAAAATAATTATTTAAACCAAATACTTACATTGTGACTGTGACAAAATCCAATTCCATTAATAATTTGAAACAAATACTTTTGTACTACTTGGTAGTCTAGTCCATTTGGAAAGAGTTCCAGGTCATCAAGAATTGTGTGGTCAACAAATTCAAAGACTAGGTACCATCGTTTTTTTTTCTTACATACTTCCAACAGATTCACCAGATTTTCATGTCTCAGTTGCTATTATTTAAAAAATGAAAAACAGTTTTTACAAGATCAAATTATTAGCAGTTAGTCACAATCTAAAATATCTAAAATAGTTCTTAGTCTAAGGAGGAAACATCAAAATGTACAAACAATATATATTTTTTAAAGAATATTCTGGTTTTTAAATTGTAATAGAAAGATTTTATTGCTCTTTATCTCTTCTCAGAAAACACAAGAAAACCAAAAGAATGAGGGAAAAAGAAATGTAACTCTATCATTGATGAAACTAAGAGAGAATATTGTGCTATCCACAATATTCAGTGGGGCTGCCAAATATAGTCAAGGTTAAAAAAGACTGTAGGAAGAGTTCTCCAAAGTTGGTGACATTCCCTGGGAAAAAAAGAAAAGAAAAAAGGAAAAAGAGAAACACCTTTCTTTGATATAATGGGAAGAGGGTACATGGGCTGTCAAGTGAAAATATCCACAGAACGGAATGGCACCAAGGAACAGCAGGGGAGGGAGGGCTGAACAAGTAATCACACAGAAACACATTAACTGGAAGAAATTTATCAGTGAGGCAGAGTGGAAGGTAAAACAATTTATTATGAACAAACCTGCAACTACAAATTTCAGAGAAATTAAGACTAACAGAACTCACAGAACCCACACTATCATAAGGCCCGTATCATAGGGAACATCATTGTGAACCATGGTGGATTTCTGCTAGCCTGGAACAAGACCCTGGCCCTTTCCTCAAATGAAGCTCCTACAAATAGCCAGTCCAGGAAGGATATGCTTTGTTGCAAAATAAGAAACAATCAAAAAGTAACCTACCCAAGATTATATAAAGATACTGTAAGAAAAGAAGAAGAAAGGAGAAGGGAACACAGATGTCAGATGAACACTCACCAGAAAATAATGCTGCCCCTTTAAAGGGAAAGAAACTAACAAAATACAGCCCTCAAAATCCTCAAGGAAAGAAAGCATAATCCAGGAACTTTATACTCGACCAAATTTTCATTTAAGTAAAAGACAAAAGAAAAATGTTTAATGTAAACAGTGAATTCACTTAGTGCAGGACTAAGTCTTATACAAATATGGGCATCCTGGTTACAAAATAGAATGTGATTATTTTAAACTCAATGCAAATGATATTACTAATAACTGTACGAAAAGGAATAGAAGATGCAAAGAAAGAGTGCATGTATGCTAATTTCCTTGTCAACGGATCAAAGTGATACCTTTTGGTCTGAAAATCCAAATTTATCAAGCTCTAATTATATTTACAGATTTAATGGTAAATACTAAGATAAATATCTTCTAAAATCAAGTGGTAGATAGTGGGAAAGAGGAGAAATAGACATATAATAATTACTTTACAGATGATTAAGTGTATTATATAATGCTATAGTTATAAAGGTAACCAAAGACCAGGAAACGGATGTGGCTCAAGTGAATGGGCTCCCATCTACCATATAGGAGGTCCAGGGTTCAATTTCTGGGGCCTCCTGGTGAAGGCAAGCTGGCCAGTATGGTGAGCTGGCCTGAATGGAGAGCTTGGCCAAGCGGAGTGCTGGTCTATGCAGGAGTGCTGGCCCGTGTAGAGAGCTGGCGCAACAAGATAATGCAACAAAAAAAGAGACACAGAGAAGAGACAATAAGAGACACAGCAGACCAGGGAGCTGAGGTGGCGCAATAGATTGAGCCCTCTCCCACTCCAGAAGGTCCCAGGATTGGTTCCTGGTGCCATCTAAAGAGAAGACAAGTAGACACAGAAGAACACACAGAGAGCAGACAGTGAGCACAAAACAACAATGGGTGGGGGGAGAAATAAATAAATAATAATAATAATAAATTACAAAGACCTAGGGAGATGAGCCAGGCAACTATGGCTATTTTTTTTAATCCTTTGAGACAGGATAGACCATATGTTAGGTCACAAAACAAGTCTCAATAAATTTTAAAATATTGAAATCATACAATGTATCTTTTCTGACCATAGTGGAATGAAGCTAGAAATCAGTAACAGAGGGAGACGTGGATAAATCATAAGTATGTTGAAAATAAGCAATATATTTTTTAACATGAGGACAGCATCACCCTCATACCAAACCCAGACAAAGATATCACAAGAAAAGAAAATTACAGACCAATATCCTTCATGAATATAGATGCAAAATTCTTCAACAAATACTAGCAAACCAAATGCAACAACACATCAAAAGAATTATAAATCATGATCAAGTGGGATTGACCAGATATGCAAGAGTGGTTCAACATAAGAAAATCAATGAATGTAGTACACCACATTAATAGAATGAAGAAAAGAATCACACAATCATTGCCTTTGATACAGAAAAGGCATTTGACAAAACCTAGCATCTCTTTTTGGTAAAAACTCTCAGAAAACTAGGAATAGAAGGAAATGCCCTCAACATGATAAAGGGCATATATGAAAAATCCAAAACTAACATCATACTCACTGATGACAGACTGAAAGCTTTCCCCCTAAAATCAGGAACAAGACAAGGATGCCCACTGTTACTACTGCTGTTCAATATTATATGAAGTTATAACCACAGCAATTAGGCAAGAAAAAGAAACAAAACGCATCCAAATTGGAAAGGAAAAAGTAAAACTTTCTCTATTTGCAGATGACATGATCCTATATACAGAAAATATTGGAAAATCCACAACAAAACTACTAGATCTAATATATGACTTCAGTAAAGTGGTGGGGTACAAGATCAACACCCAAAAATAGTTGTGTTTTTACACACTAGAAATAAACAATCAGAAGAAGAAATCAAGCAAAAAAAATTCCATTTACAATAGCAATTAAAAGAATCAAATATCTAGGAATAAATATAGCCAAGGATGTAAAGGACTTATACACAGAACACTAAAAAACACTGCTGAAAGAATTAAAGAAGACCTAAATAAATGGAAGGACATTCCAAGTTCATGGACTGGAACATTAAATATTATTATGATGTCGCTTCTACCCAAAGCTCCTTACAGATTCAGCACAATCCCAAGCAAAATTTCAACAGGATTCTGTTCAAAAGTGCAAAAGCTAAGCCTCAAATTCATATGGAAGAGTAAGAGACCCTGAATAGGCAAAACTATCTTGAAAAAGAAGAGTGCTCGCCAATTTTAAAACTTATCACAAAGCTACAATAATCAAAACGTCATGGTACTGGCACAATTAAAGTGTTGCCAAGGATAAGAATAAAGGTAGTATTGAATAATGTTAGACTTTAACAAATCTCTAGGGTAACTGTTAAAAATATAGAAACACAATGTATAATTTCCAAATTATTAGAGTGAAATAAAAGAATGATAAGCGTAATATATTCAATGTAAGAAAAGCAAAACAAATACAGAACTGCTAAAACAAAACATATTAAGATGAAAGATTTAAACCCGAAATACATCCGAAATTATAATACATGAAAACAGGCTAAATGTTCCAATTAAAAGGTGAAGATTTTCAAACAAGATAAAAAAGCAAAATGTAACTATATAATGCTTATAATCATCTAATCAATGATTCAGAAAAACTTGAAAATAAAAATATGGAAATAGATATACTATGCAAACACTAATCAAAATTGAACTGATGTAGCCATATTAACTTCAGACAAAACAGACTTAGAGAAAACACTGCCATGACAAAAAGGTTATTTCATGATGATAAAAGGAAGATACATTAACTCTTAATTTGATGCATGAATGAAAAGAGCCTTTCTATATGAAGTTAAACAGTAACTGAACTACAAGGAAAGGTAGACAAACCCATAATCACAGTGGAAGATTTTTGAATGCTTCTTCTAAGTATTGGATAGAACAAGCATGAAAAATAATCAGTAAGAACTTTAGAAGATTTGAACACTTTTAACAACCTGACCTAATAGAAATAGAGTGCTTTTCAAGTTCACAATGAACTTTTTTCTTCATTGATTATATTGATTATATTATATTGATTATACTCTGACTGAAAGAGCAAGCCTTAAAAATTCTTCAAAGGAATAAAATCTTACTTAATTTATACTCAGATCAGAGGGCAATTGATAAACCAGAGGAGGAAAACCTAGAAATTGTCCACATGCTTGGAAAATTGAAAAATATACTTCTAAATAACAAGCAGACACAGAAGAACGCAAGAATCAACACAGCAAGAACAAGCAGAAAGGGGGGGGGGATATATAATAAAAAATTAAATTAAATTTAAAAAAAAGAAAGATAAAATAGAGAGATGATAGAAATAGAGAGATGATAGATAGATGGAGATAGTTAAGTAGGTAAGGAGCAAATACTTTAAAAATCATGTATAGATTCAAGAGATGAAAAAATATGTGTATATAATCATTTTATTTCTCCTTATTGCTAATAAAAGAAATTTATACTTTAACAATATTCTAAAAATAAAACAAATATCAAAAACAGTAAACTTCCTAATTGAGTAGTTCAATCTTGATCAAGAAATAATTCATATTTGTTTCAACTCAGTATCTATATTTACTCACCTTTAATAACTTGATTTCTCGCATAGCAATTTTTTTAACCATTTTGTCATCATCACTTTCTAAGAATTTCTTGATTGCCACAATTCTTCCACTATCTTTATTCCTACACTTCATCACCATTCCATAGCTCCCTTCTCCAACCAATCCTAAATTCTCATATTTTTCCATTTTAATTTAAAACCAGTAGGAATTTTCTCTTGCTGTGGAAAGAAAAAAAAATTGGTTTAATAATATGAGAATATTTATTTCCTCCACCCTCACAGCAAAGTACTTCTTCCCCACTTGTTTTCCATGTTAGAGTAGTCATTTTGTTGATGGCTGTCTTGTGGTGACTCAAAATTTCTCATTCTGTTTTCACACTTAAGATAAGTTTTCAAAATATTCAGACATATTTCATAATAGAACAGGCAAATGGAATCGAAGCCGTTACCTTTCAATTTTATTTCATGTTAATGAAATGTAATATTTTAAAATATATTTTATTGAAGTATCTCATTCATACATGAACATACATAAACAATAAGTGTATAGTAAAAGTTGTGAACTTACAAAATAAACATGCATAACATCATACAGGGGTCCCATACATCAACCCTCCACCAACACCTTGCATTGTTGTGAAACATTTGTTACAAACTATACACAAGAACATTGTCAAAATATTACTACTAACTATAGTCCATAACTTACATTTGGTGTATTTTTCCCCCAACCCACCCTATTTTAAAAAACAGAGGTTGTGAACTTACAAAACAATCATGCACATGTGTAGAATTCCCATACAACACCCCTTCACCAACACACCACAACGTGGTGGAATATTTGTTCCAGATTATGAGATAATACCATCAGAATATTACCACCAACCATGGTCTGAAATGCAATATATTTTTAATTTAGATAAAGCCATCCTTAAACTATCATATAGAAAAATTACAGCTCACTTTAGAAAAGCATAATCCCCTTTTCACTCAAAGGCGAAAAAGGCACAACTGAATTTGGCTTTAAAGAAGATCAAATTTGTTTTTGTTTTTTTACATTAGATTTAAAAGATCACAGTTGAGTATCTTTATGCACTTTCTAGTCAGTTGGGAAAAAATATTGCACAAAATGATTGCTTACCCAATTAATACTAAGAATCTTGTAAAAAATATTTGTCTTTACTTTTCTTAGTTATAGTCATAAAATTCACAGTACGTAAGTAGTTAAAAAAAAAAAAAGAACTGAATATGGTCTTTCAAAAATCCTGTTAATGATTTCTCATTATAACTATGGTCATTTAAACTTTGTGTTTAGAATTCTTTCACGTCCCATTAGGTGGCACTTTCTGGATAAAAGCAATCTTAGGAAAATTTTTCTTGCTTTACTAATGATTGATGAAAGTCAAGAAATCATTCCACTACATGTTTTTTATCAGAAAAAAATATTTTGGTCCAAACACAGATTTTAATTCATAAGGTTTGATTGCCACACGCTGTTAAACTAAAACTTCAAAATTAAATTTATTTTTAAAATCTGATTTTGAAATTAAATACCAGAAGCAAAGAATTTAAAAAATTGTTTTAAATCCCACTATGGTTTTAAAGGTTTTGGGGGCAAAAATCAAAGTCAAATGATGATTCATAGTTGGATTTTTTTTTTTTACTGGACAATATAAAACACTCACAAAATTGGGAAAGAAAAAAACTCTCACCTATTGTATTAATAGCATTACATAATTAATATCATATTATTATTTGTTAAGGCAGCCTAACAAATATCAATATTATATTAACACTATTAATACTTATGGCATTCTAAAACTAGTTTACCCACATTGTGAATTGTGGTGATGATTTCCTTACTTTTACTATTGGTACACTGATGGAAAAGACAAAATAAATATTCTCTTTGTTCTAGCAAACTGTAATGTGTACCATACATTTATAGTACTTTACATTTAATAGTTTGAGGAGAATATTACATATCTATATATATATTAATGTAAATAAATGGAGACTCAGAAGAATGATCTTCAGGAAGAAAAATAACAACCCCGATCAACACTAACTCAAATTATTTCATATTTTACCAGATTTTTTTTTTCCTTCAAACTTTATTTCAACTTCAAAAAAAAGCAAAACAACAGACACAAGGTCACCTAACAAATTCTGGAGGCATTACTTTTAAAATTCTTGTCCAGACACATTTATCTTATTTAATCCTAAAAACAAACTCTATTATTTCTCCAGTTACTACCAATTTTGATAGTAGGTTCTAACCTGGCTTTTACAGAGCAGTGTCCCCAAATACTAACTTTTCATACGTTTGACATTTTAACTTTTGGTTCTACATTTTTTAAATAAAAAATTTATTTGAAAAAAAATGTAATTCTATCCTCCTTTTCATCCATTTTTTTCCTTCCATTAGAAAGGGAAGTTTTAATAAGGACTACGTTCTAAGTTTATCATACATCAGACAGAAATAGCTGGAATCTATAACCTGGATAATTTTAAAACATTTTGCGATTGGTCCCCTCAATATTTGAAAATGCAAAGGGAACAGAGATAAAAATTACCTTAAGAATGTCTAAGATATTTGAAGCATATCACAAGCTTACAGTATGCATATTGACTACTCCAATTTTATTCTCCCACCCTACTGCATATTTGGACACACCACACTGAACACACTTTCTTTTTCAAATGGCACTGTCCATAAACACCTTAAAAAGTATTAAGGCATACAGAGTCCCTTGTTTCCTGAAACAGTTACTCATAAACTATAATTTTTTGTGCCTTCTACTCCGGAGTCTAAGGGTAATAGAAACTAAAAAGGCTGGCCAATTGGCAATGTGGTATTTCTGGACATGTGCCATATAAGCATATGATTCCAATATGAACAACTTAGATGATATACTTGGATAATGGTAATTTTTAATTTTAAGACAGACTGAAATCTAAATTGATTTACATTAATAAAACAACAAGATGATAGGTTGTTTTTTTTTTTTTATTTTAAGTATTTTACTTACTGTTTTTTTAAAATCCTTTCACATGGAAAGATCCAAAGATTTTCAACTTTGGAAACAAATTCGAGGTGAAATGCATCTCGGGTCACCGGCCTAAAAGACGCTGGCTAGCAAACTAGCAATTCCAGTGCTGTTGTGATTTCTTCTGCGGACACAGTCACGAGTCCCCAGTGAAGCAGGTAGAGGGGCAGATGGGCCTCGGCCCGCCACAGGCTCACACTCAGGAGGACAGCGGGCCGCATGCTGTCGTCGTCAAGGCAACGACCTCACTCAGTCCCCAACTACAGGCACAAAGTCTCCAGAGAGCGATATGGCCCAGGTTAGACTGCATCCACGGCAGGCACCAACACCTGTTAAAGTCAAGGCCTGTAGAGAAATTAGCTGGGGGTAAGAGGGCACCGTCCCCCAGTTCAAAAGGCGCCCGGTCCCTAGAGCCTGCGGACCAGCACAACTGGGAGCAGCGCCGGGCGAAGGCGTTGGCCGCCGAGCGGCAGGGGGGTGGATCATCTCACACCAGGCCTGCCCCGAGGGAGCCAGGCCTCTTGTTCTGATTGGCTGATCTCTGTTGTCATGCGCTATTACTGGCTTAGCCCCAGCCATCCGCTCCCTGAACCAGCGGCTTGGCCCGGGTTCTGATCTCTGACGTGTAGACTGCACCATCCTTACACACCTACATTCGAAAATAAGGGGGCTACTTTTCCACCTTTATCGGGAAACCACTCTTCCCAACTGATGGCAAGAGGGGATTCTTGGGGCTCGGTATAAGGGTAAGAGAGGTGGTGATGTAGGACCCAGAGAAAGGGGGGAGGGAAGACTATGCAAAGACTGGAACGGAGTGTTCCTCCCAGCCTCCCAGCTGGGGAAGCAAGCAGATCCCGGGCGAATCACCCGAGAAATTTCGGGCCTTGACCGCCTTTCCACACTTCTTTTCACGCATGGGTGGTGGAGCCAAATCTGGGCCACACAGGAGATGATGGTAACAGTCTCGGAGGTGATAATAGGTGACCACAGAACTTAGGAGGGGCTTGGAGAGGATAACCTGGGCATTGAAAGTGAGGGAAACATTTTGAGTAGAGATAATAATGGGGGAGGAGAAGACATGAATGAAATAAGAGGAAAAGTGCTGAGATGGTTGGAGAACAAGAAGTGATGCACAATACTGGAGTATGGCAAAATGGAGTTTCAAGGTGTGATATTTAAATCTTGCCTTTAAATAAAAAAATTATTTAAGATACAAATCAACTCGATTCATGACTAGGCCAGAATCAAGTTCATGCTGAAGTGACATGAGGAACAGAACTTTACTCATTTCCAAGGAGTTTTGGGTTAGGTGATAACCCTGCAGTGAAGAAGCCTTAAGGTCACTCAGTTATTTTTACTGTAAATCATAACTAAACATTTTATAATCATATTTGGTCTCTAAAATACCTTGATACAGGAAAGAGTGTGTCCTGAATAGCAAGCATTTATATCCATAGTCAATATTAAAGCATTAATAATGATTATTAAGGTATCCATTCTTTATTTTATATTAAGAAATAAACAGTCTGGTTTATAATCTGAGTTTGGCTAGCATGAATTAATCTTCCAAGGTTTGATCACCTTGGCCAAATTGTTTAAAATCTACTTCTGGAAACTAATATTGAGGACCAGACCTGGGACTTAGGTATGAAAAGAATAGAATTCTTTGGTCAATCCAGGATTTAAGTCTTAATGTAGCAGTTAGCTCTAGCCTTAGCTATGACTAAGTTGGAGGGAACCATTCCCCATTTTGTTAACTCTATAGGCTATAATAGACTCTGATGAATTTCTTTTATATAAGGGGCAGGTCTCCTTTCATAAAGTGGCAGATCCAGATTTTGTTGGGTTTGATGATCAAGAACAAAAATGTAAAAATATTTTATTTTTGCCAATTTTACAAAAACATTCAACTATACAAACATTTTAAGTCCCCTCCATGCAGGAGACCCTGAAGCTTAAATAACATGTTTATGTCCCATGGGGAACTGAAGTTCAAGACTAAAAACACTGGATTTATTGAATAGGTAATGCTTAAGAAAACAATTTCAAAAAGAGTTGAATTTGAAAGTCAATGATAAAGGAGATAGGTTTTCAAGAATTATATATATCCCAGGTAAAATCATCTGCAGTATTAGTGAAGAGGAGGTAGCATTAAATAGAAGTGAAATTGGGTTGTTTTATATATTTTTTCTTTCCAAATGGGGAAATATTTGCAGGGAAGAGAATGCCTAGAGAGGTTTTAAAGAGGGAAGAAAGGGAAAAATGAAAAACCAAGGATGGGGGTAAAGAGAAGGAAATAAAGTATGATAAAGGGTTAGTCTTGGTGAGAAGAGATTTAGAGATAAGAGATAAAACTAAGAAGGGTGAAGAACAGACACATTAGTTGTCCTAGCTCTTCTGAGCAAAAAAAACTTTATTTTTGCAGAAAAAGGTAATGGTGAGATGGAGCTTGAGGATATGAGAGCAGAAATTCCTTGAAATTGGTAGTCATGAAAGAAGTCATTTTGATATGAAAAGAATACAAAACAGGAAAATGTGCTCACTTGAGCCTGGACAACATGAACTTACAGTGAAACCAACTGACCCTGTTTCATAGGACTTGGAAACCCCATGGGCAAGAGTGATGAAAACAGATGGCATGCAAGCTATCTCAGAAAATTGGTAGTGCAAGGAGATTTAACAAAGGAATTAAGAGAAACCATCATTGAAATGGCCAGCCATGAGTTTCAGCTAGATAGGAAGACAAATTATGACAGAAGTTAACTAATAAATTGAAAATGGAGAGGCTCCAAGGGACTGGAGGTCATGATAGGCAAGAAGAATAAGCTTAAATGTCATGAGATGGAAGGAGAAAAAGTTATCAAGGAAAGCAATTTGAATTCAAGGTCTTAGAAGTGGCACAAATTGATCATGTTCTTCTGGGTAGCAGAAGTTGAGTGGAAAGTGTCATTAGAATTGAGAAGTTCAAAGAAATTTGAGGTCACAGTACGAAAAGTGATTAACGTGAACTACCCAAGGAAGACGATGAAAGAAGTTGAGACAGAAATTTTAATCACTACAGAAAACTGAAATGTTCTACAAATCCAAAGATAACACTCTAAGAGTGGATGAGATGGACACTAAGAGAGGAGAGCTTGAGAGACGACAATGAAACAAAGGTCAAGATAGACTAAAGGGGGCCGGCTGTAGCTCAATTGGTAGGGCACCGGTTTACCACATCGGAGGCCCCGGGTTCGGTTCCTGGGGCCCCCTTGAGCGGGCAGACTGCCTTGAGAAGGCAAGCTTCCATGGCAGGG
>PVKH010014886.1:0-16301 GCA_004027955.1 Chaetophractus vellerosus
CCAGGAAAAAGAAACATATTAAATGAAAAAAACATATTAAATGCCTGAAATATTTATTAGAAATGTACATGCTTCTCTGTGTGTTTAAAGGGTAAATAATCAGTATACTATTACTAAATTTTAAAATAATAATGGCAAAATACTAGTTTGAGCTTAAGGGTATCTCTTTTATGTAAATATGCTTTCCTCTTGACTGATTAATATTAATGATTCTTTAATAGCTATATCTAAATAAAACCTAAGGACTTATCACTTGAGAGAAGTGTAAGCAAAATGTCCACAAAGCAAAGGCATAAGCCTAAGATCTTATATTATTTGTCCTACAGATGCTGAAGGTGAAGCTTATAGAATACATAGATGTTTTGCCAACATCTACCCATAGTTTCTTTTTGGTTGGAAAACATTTATTACTTTGTTAAAATATGGATATAATGAGTTGGACATAAATGAGTCTAGGACAATGAAACAAGATTCTTAGGCTTTTAGATCCTTAAGGACAAATGTGGCAGATGTCGCACATATTCTCTACCAGTCATGTTTAAGTGTACAAATCAGCCTAATCACAAGGGTCACAAGATCATGATTGGCCAATTTAATGGTTTAACATATAGGCAAAAGGGAGAGATTTTTTAAAAATTGAGTAACAGCTGACATGGAGAGACCTGAAGGGAAAATAAATGAGAGTAACACCTGATCATAGTGAAGAAGATAGAAATGGGGACGGGGAAAGAAAAAGCAGCAAGGATGATTTCATAATGCTAGGGATCAATATGCTGATGACTCTCAATTAGGGTAGAGTCATAAAAGTTTATGATGAGAGGACAAATAAGGTACATTTATAGGGCAGAGTCTACCTCTTAATATAGTGGACTGAAGAGATAGATACTTCTAGGATGGTTCCTGGGCTGCTTAACTGTTAACTAAATAGAATCCACCAGGAGAGGGATGGCAGGCAGAGAAGCAGGTTTGGAGAGATTCCAACAAAATTAGTTCAGTTTTAGGCATTGCAGTTCATATCCCCATGGGATGTTCAGTGCCAGGGAAACAGGGAATTTGAGTGTTTTGGACAAAGAGGGGCACAGGTAGATTAGCATATTAAAGATAGTTTGTCAAAGATGTGGAGAAATAAATTTTGAAAAAAAATTTGTGAAACACTTATTTTGGTTTGATGATCATTAGGGGGAGCCCCAGCACTTTAAATGCTTCTTTAATTTTTATCCAGATAGAAATCTTGTCATGGATTGAGTAAAAAAAAAGTTCCTTTATGTACAAATTTAGCATTTTATAAAAAGTGGCTGTGCATCAGTGACTTAAATGTGTCTGCAGTGTTTGTAAGATATGCTCAAAATGTCTTTCACATTGCCAGTTGCACCTGCTTTTTCTTTTATATATTGTATTATATATTGGAAAGTAAGTGTCTTAATAACATTAAGTATGCTACATTTCTCTCTAAATACCAAGGGATCTCTCAAAAACTAAATCAAATGAAAAATATCTCCAATATTATTATTTCTTCACCTCCTTCAGGATGAAGGAGAAGCATACCAGAGGAAAAGAAGGAGAAAATGTCTACTTATTGTTCTGTTCATTGCATAGGCCTAGAATTGTTTAGATCTGAGAGCAACATGAATGGCATACCAATTTTTCATTTATCCTGACATCTAAACTATAGTCTTTACATGATTTTCTACTTTTTTTGGTCACTAAAATTTTATAACTATACATGCTATAGTGATGTGAAAGTCAGGCTTTTCACGATGTATTATCCATTGGCGTTAATATCAATTGTTATCTGGATATGCTCCAGTCCCTTATGCTATTACTTAGTACAGTTGTGAATTGAGGAACAGATGAACTGTTGCATAGTCTCTTGCACTTTTTTTTTTTTAAGACAGTACCGGGGAATGAACCTGGGACCTCATACATGGAAAGCAGGTGCTCAACCACTGAGCTACATCTGCTCTCCATCTTATACTTTCAATGGGCCTTTTGAAATGCCACTGATCTAATCTAATGACTATTGCCAAAGTCTTGGACAACTTCCAATAGCTCTAGCCAGAAAGAGCCATGAATGGAAAGTCAGCTTGGTAAAGTGAATCTGGGCAGAGTTCAATGGACCAACTCCAAATGTAGGGAGAGATGCATGGAGTTGTGTAACATGGGAGGGTCACACAGATCCAAGTTCTACCAGTCTCAAGAGAATATCAGAAATGATATTCTGCATAAAAAGGACACAGGTTTACCTTCCTTTAGTCATTGGGAGAACAGCCGGGAGAGAGGTGGATTCCTAGGTGGCTGGCCTACTTTACAAGCTCTCTTACCCCCCAGATGCACAGCCAGGTTGTGATTGCTGTTCCAGTTATGGAGGCCAAGTTGTCTCCTACCTGACCTTAAAGGTGTTTCTGCTTGTTGGTGGATAGGGCTGGCCAGGAGGTGGCAGAGAGTGGGAAAGCTTACCTCCCTTCTAGTCATGAAAGTAAATGGTGGCAAAGACATTGTGAGCCTCAAATATTAAGAACCCCAAGAAAGCTGTTTTTAAATTGTGACTATTAAAATATTTTCCTCATTATGAAATATTTACATGCTTATTTTGAAAATAGAATTATAGGAAGCACAAGAAATAAAAACTTTATGCAAGTTATTTAACGTCTTTAATCTTAAATTTCACTGGCCAAAGAGCTTTAATTATATTTAAAAACACCTTTGGAAACAGTGCTTCACAAGGGCAATAATAGTATTGTAACCATTGTCACTTTTCTAAGTACAAGTTCTATCTGCCTTATCACGCTTTTCTATCACTAGTCTAAACAGAATGAGTTGTCTTCATGTTTAAGCTATGTGTGAATATCAGCCTTGCCAATATTAAGGTCAAATAATTTATTTTGTGTGATTCAAGGAATAGATAGGTACTCTTGAGAAACTGTCATAGCATTTTTATTCTCAGTACTTCATTAATACCACGGATCATCTTTAAACCACAATTCATGAAATCTTAACTGGAGACAATGTCCTTCAATAATAGCTTTTATTTTTTAAAAAAATGCTCTATTTGGATGTTTCAATATTGGGGAAGAGCGCTACAAGTTCTGGAGTTATATTGAGGCAAATTCCTTATAAAACAGATCTACATTACGTAGCTACTTTACCTAATCTACTTTATTGAGGGCTCAGCTGTCCCATACTAGTACTAATTCTTTATGTAATTCCTTTCCACTTTATATGTGCCATCCTTTTTCAGATTCCTGCCAGATAAATCAAGCACCAATCCCCAAGTCAGGGATCTTAAGCCAATCTCTCTTAGGTCACCTTTTTCTGTTCTCTCATTAGCATCACAGACAAGTGATGGTGTAAAGACATTTATCAATATAGTGCCTGAAATGTTGAATGCACAGAGCAAATGTAAATTATGTCCCTTCTATTAATAAGGCAATGCATTCCATTTATGTAAGGTTCTTGTCCAGTTTCTATGATATAACTTTCTTCATTGCTGTTATAAATATTAAAGCTGTTACTACTTCCTGGGAATATGAGTAGAATTCAGGCATATGAGCCTTAAGAAGACGCTTCATGTTTGCAAAACTATAAAAGAAATTATCCCTACTCAGCTTCCTTCTTTACATTTTTTATTTGTTGTTTTAAAACATTTATTAAGTGTTTTACTTAATAACTATATGCCAGGTATTGTGCCTGGTCTTGGCTATACTGTATAAAAAAAGAAAAACAGTCTCTGCTGTCATAGAGTTTATAGTCCAGTTGAAGTAACAGATAATAACTAAACAACATCAAACAGGTAAAACACATTTGATATGTGCTATAAAGGAAATAAAACCAATACTATCTCATGAATAATGATTAGGGTAGTCAATGGTAAAAGTGGCCATACTTTTCCATCTTTTTTATTCCTACTTGTTTGGTAATGTGGCTCTGTAGTTTTCTCATCAAGAGCTGGAGTCTTCTTTTCTCCCCCTTTGAATATGGGCTGCCTTTGTGTTGACGTTGACCAATGGACTACAGCAGGCACGACAATTTGCCTGAATGTGCCTGTTCTAAGCATAGGCCTTCAGGAGCATTGAATACTTCTGCTCTCTTTTTCTCATAGAATTCGACCTATTCACCACGAGGACAAATTGGACCAGCCTTCTAGAATGTGCAAAACCACGTGAACCAGAGCCAAGTCTTCCTAGCTGAAGTCATCCTAGAGAAGCCAACATCCAGGGAGGGACTCACAGTTGACTGCAAATGCATGAAAGGTCAGAACTGCCTAGTTGGGTCCAGCCTGAACCATCATTGGGTGGCTATTACAAAGTCAATATAACTGACCTATTTATAAATAGGAGCTTCAAGAAAGGCCTCGAAGGTGAGATTTAAGCTCATGCCTAGAAGATAACTGTCTGTCAGGTGAAGAGTGTTTGAAAGAGCACTCCAGGCAAAGGAACAACGTGCTATAGTATTTTGACTAAATTAGAGTGGTGCATTTTATGAACTCAAACAACGCTAGTATGGATGGAATATATTAAATGATGAGAGGGGCAGCCTAAGACAAGATTGGAGGTGTAAACAAGAGCCTTTATAATGTAAGCCCCTGTAGGTCACGCCCAGAAGTTGGCTTTTACCCCTAACAGCATGGGGGATTAATGAATTATTTTAAGCAGGGAAGTAATTCATTCTAATCATGTTTAAAAAGATAAGTGTGGCAAAGATCAGGTAGGAAGCTATTACACTAATTTGGGAAAGAGAAAACTGATTTATAAAAGGATACTATCATCCTTTCCATTTTCTTCCTTTTGGAGGCATGGAAATTATCTGAAGTTCCTTCAAATGGCGCTTTATGCTAGCTTCTGAGTCTGCCTATTTCTAGAACTCCCCCTGAATAAATCTGTGATGTTTTACATATTCTCATATCTGTTAATATAGATTTTGATGGGTATTTCAGAAGCCCATTCTATACACAAACTTACATTTCTAGTTACATGAAAAGTTCATATTTTTCAGGATCAAGGAAATGCTTCCCTTCCGTTTTTATTTTCTACCTAGCATGCGTTTTTCCCCATGGTTATTTGCTTTATACCTGTATGGATCTGATTGCCAATTTCAATTCAACATTATCATTTTTTTTCCAAAAATTTTCATTCTCTAACATTTTTTCTTCTAATGTTAATTCCAAGAAAGAATCATTCAAGATAGCAATTTTAAAAGTTTTTCCTTTTGTTATTTATGCAATATGAATTAATATGCTCTGTCTTTCAGTCCTCCCATATACCTTCATATGTATTTTGCCTTACTCCTTATCTGCACCAGTATTTCTATAGCATACACACACACACACACATACACACAATTCAGCTTATTGTAGCAAGGTAAATTCATTGAATTAGAGCTAAAGAGGAATTTAGAATTCAAGTGTGCTTAACCAGGTCATGTATAGGGAAAATCTAATGAACAGGCAAATCAGGAATAAGCACAGTCATCATGTTAACTCTATCATTGAGATATAAGTTCAGTGTAGCCCAGGTCTTGGGAGTTTGGGTTGTTTGATCTCAATTCATATTCCATGCATTCATGAGAGTTCCTCATTGAAAAAATGATCAAATAGAAACATCTTTACAGAAAATTTCAAGTAAGTTTGGAATACGGGCTTCCTAATTTCCTTATGAAATAAATCTACTTGTAATTTTTTGCTTTGACCTAGCCAAATATGGGTCTGAAGATTGTTCTGCTTCTTTGAGTTCCATCTTCTATTTAGTTGGAGTCTAATGAATAGATGATAATGATGCTAATAAAAATAACAATATGAACACTTTCACTGAATTTGCTTTTCAGTGCTAGTCATTTGTCTTTAAAAGGAAGATACTACATGCAAACTGCTATGAACAGAGTAGGAACTCAAACGTTAGCTTTTATTTCACAGTTCCTCCCATTACCTCCAGAATGGTAGATAGCCATTCTGAGAATAACATCCAGAATGGTGATACTTGGGGATATTGGAAGTGTGTGCTAGGGACTGTTTGGGAGAGGTGAGGGCAAGTGGAGGGCAATCTACCCTGATGGGTAAAAATGTATGATGGAACAGCATGGTTAGGGGATTCCAGGTGGTTTGGTATGAGTTCATTGTTTTTTAAAAAGTCGATGGGGTCAGGTCATAGATGCTGTTAAGTGCTTTTCTCCTGGCCAGGAGTATCAAACGCAAGGCACTGGTGCTGATATTCATCCTCTTTTACCCATCGTAAATATTAAGAATCCCATTATTTTCCACTAGCCAGTCATTCCCAATCTAGATACACAAGTCAGGAACTGGGAGGTGTGCTTGGCATACTGGACACACATGCATGGTCCTATCTGTGGAACACCAAGCTTAGAACTGTATCTCCCTGCTGCCACAGCTGAGTGAACAAGGAGGAGCCACCTGCCCCAAAGGCACTTATCTCTCACCCTTACCCATCACCACCCTCTGCTCAGTGGGATTAGAATTAGTGCAGGAATCTCTAAGTGGTATTCCCACCAATCTACACTCCTGGTATTCACCATTCTCCAGTCCAAGCTTGTCTGGATGGTGGAAGCTAGAGAAGAGCTGGTTCCTGTGTAAGGCCACAGAAGTTGGGTGGGGCCTGAAACCACTTTCTGTCCACAATACAGGCCTGAATATGATACGATAAGTCTCTGTATGTTAAAAAATATATATAAGGACTTTTTTTTTTTTTCAAAATAAGGGAAATTGAACAGATGCCAAAGGTCTCAAATTTGGGAGGGGGGAGACTAGTAAACTCAAGAAAAATGGTCTTCTCAGTCTTTCCCTAAGAGTGACCAAGGTAGAGCTGTCCCAAAGTTAAGTTCTTAACTATAAATGACTGCTTTAAAATGAGTGTATAACTAAACAGTCAGGCTTGTACTCTTCAAACGTATCAATGTAATGAAATCCAAAGTGAGATTGAGAAACTGTTCCAGATCAAAGGAAACATGGCATCTAAATGAATGGATGATCCTAGATTCAATAGTGGATCAGAAAAAAAATCTACAAAGGACATTTTTGTTTAAAAGTGGAAGAGTTTGAACATCACCTACATATTTGCTAATCTTGATATTAAATGTTAAGATGATAATAGTATGATATTAAATTTCATGCATTTGATAACTGAATTGTGTTTAAGGAAATATTCTTAGAAGATAAATAATGAAGTAATTAGGGGTAAAAAGGTCTGCAATTTACTCTTAAGTGGTACATAAAATTATGTTTACATTATATATATATATACACACACATATATGCATAGAAAAATAAAGCAAATGTGGTAAAATGTCAAAAAGTGGCAAATCTACGGGAATAGTACATGAACATTGATTGTAAGTTTGAAGAAAATAAGTATACTATATCTTTCTCCTCCCAGAATGTATTGCCTTAGGGATCTGTGTACAAAGGTGGGCTTAAGAATCCAGGGGTAGTTTTGATACATTCTACAACATGGATGAGACTTAGTTGCCTCCTGGTGGACTAGCATCAGGACTTGCCCCAAAAAGAGAATTAGGGGAAGACCAAACCTCTTGTGGAAAGAGGTACCAAATGCCAGGGTGATCAGTCTAAAGAATTTATTAGGGGATCTCATAGCTGCAGCTACCTCATGATGTACAACAAGATGGCAAGAAGTTCGTGCTAGTATATCCAAACCTATGGCAATGACTTCAGATGATACAAAGTTGGCTGAATGCCACAGGCTTTCATGAAATTTGGGGAAAACATCTGGGCATATGCTCTTTTAAAATACACTCAAGGCAGGCAGCACTCAAGGTTATAGTAGCTAAAACTGGGCATTCTTCCAGGAAGTTAATGGGGAATGATGGCAGAAAATGGGGAGACAGGGACAAGGTCAATCCTTGTTTGGGTAGGAGATGCTATATGTATCTTACAACCTTGAAGACATGTTGAGTGAAATAAGCCAGACCTAAAAGGACAAAGAGTTTATGCTCTCAGTGATGAGAAATGCCTAGAACAAGCAAATTAATAGAGACAGAAAGTAGGCTACCAGGGGTGGGAGGAGGAGGAATTGTTTTGTGGGTGTAGAGTTTCTGTTTGGGTTGATGAAAATTTAGGTAATAGATGGTGGTAGTGGTGGTAGCACATCATTGTGAATGTAATTAATACCACTGAATTGAAGTAGTTAAAGTAGAAATTTTGAGCTGTTTTATTTACTACAATAAAAAAATTTTAAAAAAGAAAACTAAAAGGAAGATACCATTTTCCCATGATAGTAAATAAATCGAGACAAAGAGATTAGATATTTTACCTGCAGAGGCATTGTTAGTCAAAAGCAAGATTCTAAGTCTCCTTCCTCTGGTTTCTGTAGAACCATAAAGATATCCTCAGTGGTGACAATGCTATTATAATAACTATAAGATTAATCACATTAGTGAATTAATTTGTTTTCATGGGGACCTTGATAAGAATGAAAAAAAAAGAAAAGAAAAAACTAGATCCTATAAGAGTACACCTAAAGAAATGAAATGGGAAAATTGAATATATTTTTAAGTGGATTTTTAAAAATTCTCTCAATATTTTGCTTCTTTTTTAGTCAACAATGGGCTTAGAAGAAAACAAGAAAATTTAGATGAGACCTAGAAAACATGGCAGGTAAGGGAATCACATCTATCTGTGCTAAATTAGTTTGTTTAATTTTGAAATCAATCAATGAACCCAGAATGGTGATACGTCATGAGATATACTGTTTATGGACAAAATGTGGCTTAAAATAAAGATGATAGTAATGCATGAGAAATGGCATTTTTCTATACCATAGGCTCTGACTTTGAAATAACAACTAACATGTTTATAAAATATACATTAAAATCCCTTGCATTTCCTTAAATTTCACTCCCTTGTACTTAAGAACTTACATGACCTAGAAAACTATTTGACAGCAAAATGTGCACTCACCTTCAGGAAATATGACGACCTAATCCGTTTTAGTTTTAGTTAAATCATGATTTAAGCAGATATGTTTAATTCAATGAGGGAAACTGCCCATCAAAATAGTTTACTTGGATGTATTTAACTGGTGCAAAATATTTCCCTGAAGCTTGTCTTTGCAACTTAACCATGTGTTTGCTATTACTTGTACATAGTATAGTCTTGACAGCTTTTCTATTATTGATTGAATGTCTCACAAAATGTTATCATTAGTCTCCCTAATTAGACCATAATCTTCTTGAAGAAAATAAATATGGCTTGTATTTGTATTCTCCACAGTCCGAAGTAAAGTCTTAGCACAAAGCAGGAAGTCACTTAACAAAGTTCATTATTTTTTATGTGTAGGGCTAACCATTAAAAGCAACAAATTGTATTTGTTATCCTTGAAAAACTGCAATGAGGAAAGTGGTTTTAAAAATAAAAAAATGATTTTTAAAAATACTGTGTTCATTGTTTGTTTTTGTCAATAATGGGACAAAAAAGATACTACATAGCTGGAATTTACTAGATTTTGTATGCTTTCTTTTGACTTAATGTGTATTAATTATCTGGAGAAATATTTCACTGTGCTTTCACTTGTTAATGAGTGTATTTGTATCCTCAATATATGTAAAGTAAGTGCTGGTAAATTAAGCAGGTAGGAATTTGTCCTTCATGAATCCTCTCCTCCCTCTCTGTGTGTTTATGTGGAAAAGCAGACAATGAATAATTAAGGAAGTATATACATATATATTTATAGACATATATATAATCTCATATATATATATTTACAATTTTGGGCAGCCAGAAAAACATAATATTTAGGTTGAGGAAGGAAACATCCATATGGTGACATGAGGGGAAGGAATTCCTGCCAAAGTAAAGGTAATATGATGAGATCTTAAAGCAAGGACAAGCTTGGTCTTTCAAAAGAACTGAAAGAAAGTAAAGTGGGAAAAGGAATGAGCAGACAAATGTGGCCTCTTTGTAAGCCGAACTTAGCACATAAATGCATTACCTTCCCCCCAACATGGGACATGACTCCTGGGGATGAGCCTCCCTGGCACCAAGGGATTACTATCAAGCACCAACTAGAAATGCCATTGGAAGAAGACCTTGAGCAAAAGGGGGAAAAGGTAAAGACAAATGAGTTTATATGGCTAAGAGACTTTAAAGTGAGTTGGGAGGCCATTCCAGGAGTTCTGCTTATGCACATCTCAGCAGGATCTCATTGGCTTCCAAAGTAAATACTACCTCAAAAAGTGGGTCTTGTGAGGGCTCTGGAAACATCCAGACACTATAGTCAGAGTAGATATCTCAGTAGTTTGATGCCTTGCCAGTGGTCCCTACTTTGGAATTTATGCTCCCCGGTGTGACAGAATTGTGCTCAGTTGTGGTTTTCTTAAACATGGCTCTTCTGACCCTTCTATTTGAACCTATAATTAGTACTAGGGTTGATAAGTGTATGTCCAAGAGACTCAAACCTTTGGGCTGTCCATGTGCCAGCTGGGCCCTGAATCTCAATGGAGTTGCAACACCTCTCCAGTTCATTGGACTCAACCAGGACAACTAACAAGGAGATGATGATGGACAACAACCACCCCAAGGAACCGAGAGAGTCTACAACTGCAAGCGATATAGTCCCATCCTTCTGGCCCATGGGATTGAAGCCCCCTCTCAATTAGAGGTGGAGTGGGCATCAAAATCCCAGAATCCTCAGGATTGGGGAATGAACTAAGGACTAAAGTAGATTTACTGGTATTCTACTATAGACTTATTGTGACTCTAGCAATGGAAGAAATTATATTATAGATGTGGAGGCAGTAGCCACTGGAGGTTCTGAGGGCAGGGAGAGGGAAAAACAGATGAAATATGGGGACCTTTTCAGGACTTGGGAATTGTCCTGAATGACATTACAATGACAGATACAGGCCATTACATATCCTGCCATAACCTACAAAATTGTGCAGGAGAGAGTGTAAACTACAATGTAGAACTATAATCCATGCTTAGTGGCAATGCTTCATAATGATTTCATCAATTTTAACAAATGTACCACACTAATGAAGAATGTTGTTGATGTGGGAAAATGTGGGAGGTATAGGGAGTGGGGCATATGGGAAACCCCTATATTTTTATGTAACATTTATGTAATCTAAATATCTTTTGTAAAAATATACATATATATATATATGTGTGTATATTTTTAAATAAAGTACTTCTGCAGTGGGGGAGGGGGGAAGGAATGAGTGGAGAAGTAGCCCAAACTGATGATGGAAATAAAAGCAGGGGTGAGTTTAAGATGCGCTCTGTGTAACCCTTTGGATTACAATTCATATTGTAGCTGGAATATATTATGATTGACATGATTTAAGGAAGTGAATCTCATGACTGCATATAACACAGTTCTTTCTGATTTCTATGTAGAGAATGAATTGGTGGGAAGCAAAGTAAGTAATGTTAATGTATCTCTAGAAGCCATCATAATCACCCTTTGACAAAACCTTGGTGACTAAACCATGTGGAGAGGGAGAAAAGAAAATGAATTCATGGTTTATAGTAGTTTTGGAGGGAGACTCCAGTTTTGCCTGTCCAAGAGGTTAAGCTGAAAACAAAATGATTCTCTTTGGCTTTCCATTTCTTTTCAGAAATTCTTTCTGAAAACTAAAGCAAGTATAATAAATATATTAAATTATAGTATTGAAAAAGTAAAATGTGTAATGACTTGATCTATAGATGCCATAAAATCTTAATAAAATACATATTCCCTTGAATAATTTAGATAGTTGAACTTCACAAGGTCAGATAATATAGTCATTTGCATTCTGATGCTGTGAATTTTATTCATTGTAGGTACAACAACTATTTCAATTCAGACTCCAACCTTGAACATCTTTTTTTCCCCTCATTTTCTTTCAGTCTGCTGCATCTTTATGTTTGCAATAACTAACTCAAGAACATTTTTCTATTTCTGATTTTTGTCTGATAGATACTATAACAGAAGAACACTGCATTATCTCAAGAGAGGAACAGTTCATGCTGGCCTATTGAACCTGAAATTCTCTTGAAAGGCACAGAGAAAAATGAGAGGATAGTTGATATTTTCACCCAGAACACCAAGTCAGCTTTCTTTCTCGGACTCAGTTTGTGGTCTTCCCATACTCTTTGTTCTCTAGTTGCGTCTTTATTCAACATTAGGCAATAGGCAGAAAGATAACAGCTAAATAACTCAATCATTTTGAAAAATAAGCATTAACCATGCCATCTCAGGTTACTGTAGTGTTTTTGTCTCTTGAATGTAGGTGCCAAACCAAACAAAGCTAACTGCTTTTTATTATGCCAAGCTATTGGTCACAGAATATGCTTATGTTTCTATTGCTATTATGTTTCTATTTGGAATCCATGGTAACAAAGAAGGAAAAAGCTAAGTTACACAGTTCTGAAAAAAATTGATTCTTCTGATTCAAATCCCAATGCTGATGGAGGTTTAATTTCAACATATTTTATAATCTGCATAAATGGGCTAGGGGATTATACCTGAGTGTCTCCTTGGAGACCAATAACTCATTTAAAATGAAAATTGCATTTACCGTACCAATATAATCTGTGAAATCACGATCTGAAGAAAGGTTTAAAGTTTATCATAAAAGGTTGCTTTTCTAAGCTCTCATCCTATCAGTGATAGTTCATGTTTTTGCTGGGATAGATTCACAGAGTTTGTCTAATATTTTTTCATTCCTTTAAAAAAATTATGGCCAGGCTACAACATAAAGACTTTTTTACATGGAATGCTGGGCATAATGTGGACAAAAGAGTCTATCAATACCATAGTGAACTAATCTCCTTATTGCAAAGGCAGGAGTCACACTGGATACATTTATGACTCTGACGTTAAGGTTGTCAGAGACAGGATTAGGGGTTAAGTCGCTTGGATTGCAGAGCTCTCTGCTCATAAAATATAGAAAGTAAGAGTAAAATAAAAAAAAATACTTCCACTGGAATGGGCAGACTGCCTCCAGATAAATTTGATTCTCAGTAATGTTTATAACATTTATTATGCACTGATGAATTCAGTTGTAGAAGTGTTCTATTACTATTGAAATAGCTTAGAGCATATAATATGTACTTACTATGCTATACAGCCTTTCCTAGAGGCATTTAGACAATAAAATATTCTTGATTAATACACTGTACTCTTCTAAACTCTACCTATCACTATAAAATATTCATAATGTGTCTTGAAGCACGTATAAGTTCACTTTATAAAATACAGATGTGTCCATTGCTAATTAGTATTTAGTCTTTGGGTAGAATTTTGTGATAATTTCAACTATCCAAGTGAAGATTTTCCCTTCCAAGAGAGAATATTCTTCATATTTTTAATTTTTTAAAATTAAAATGTATCTTACAATTGCATTTTAGTTATCTTTTAAGGCAATGTTTTATTACAATCATGAATATATTAGTAATATATTACAATATCATGTTATATTATATTATGTCTCCTACAGTAGGATTTCCCACTATTGAGCCTTCAGGCAAAATATAGAAACATTATTTTTTAAGTGGAGAATGAAAGAGTAAGATTGCTATCTGTTAGAATTCTGGAAGTTTTCACTTCAAATATGTGTTAATATTTCTCTTAAAAACACAGGATTATAAGAATGACACCATCCAAACTTACTAGTCATAGTTCATCCTTAGGGATGATATCTTTTTTGGCAGCTTTCCTGCAGAAGTCCTTGGAGAACCTCTCTGAAACCTCTTCATGCTTTATCAGGTTGATGGTTTGGATAAAGCAAGGAAGATGGGCTATGATGACTCTTTCTCCAGCCTCAGAGTTGTGGAAACATTTATACAGGTTTCCATTTATACAGATCCAGAAAAGGCTAAAGGATTGTTGCTGGATATAAAACCAGAACATTTTATCTTCCTTCTTACACACATAAAAACTTGTGCTACCTGAGGAAAATTTGAATCAGTGAATACTGTTGAACCACTTTTCTCATTGGTGGACAAGACAAATATTCTCTTTTTATGATAACCATTTTGACCGATAAGATACCTTCCTGGTGCCCAGATGACATTGCCTAAGCAGAACTGTTGACCATTTTATTCATTTGGCTATTAACTAGCGAAAATTAATGCATCAATTTACAGTGTTGATGGTGGGGGAATTCACTAATTTTATTACTAATTTTATGGCTGCACATGGAGAATCTAATGTAGAAATAGAATTCAGGCATTCAATTTCTCATAGGATTGTGATTGTATAGCAGTGGTGGCATAGTTGTTCCTCTCTCACATATGCTATGTCTTTGTGCAATATATCTGAGAAAATTACCTAGCAGCTTGAATTGATCAAATCTCTTGCCTATTCTCTAACAACCCTTAAAATGTACTTTTAAGAGTTTGGGATAAAGGGAAATGTCTTTGGCATGATGCAGAAAGTTTAAATTAGAGTGGATCAAATGCCCTCTATTCCTAGAACCTAATTGCTTTACACCAGTCCAAAGAAATAGAAGGGGTTGTGAAGTAAAGTATACATGGATGTCAAAATGCATAACACACTCCATATTCTTTTACACTGTCCTTTAAAATAAAATATTTTATTTAAGTAGTGAAAACATCTACTTAAGGCTTAAATTTTAAAGATGCATATTCTGACACTTTATTAAATAATAATATTAGGTTTCTTGACTAACCTCCTTGATTAGTCCTGCTTTCTACCTATTTATTACTTCAGATTATTTCATTTTTATATTAACATTTAGGGACTAAATGAGTCTGAAGATTAAAATAAATGTCTTATAACTTATAAATGGTATGAATTTTATTCAATTTCCCACAAATCTGGGAACTATAATATTGCTTCTTTATTGACTTTCACTGTAAAGTATACATTGTAAAGTATACTTGGCTCAAAGTTATATTTTGTATAACTAATTTTGAAGAGAAATTGCTTTAACAATAGAGAGAATATTTGTTGCATTTTTCCAATGTTTGTTTAATTAATGTTTGACTAAATTGTATGAAGACCAAAAAAATTTTTTATGACCTAATAACTCAACTTTCTTAATAGAAGCATAGATCGTAGATGTTGTTTAAGTTCATTTGAATTAGGAGAACTTACTTTCAAATTGGGATACATTGTAATAAAAATAAGAGAAAGCTGGACCAATGGCTCTAAATTCTGTGTTCTAAGTCACTTCTGTCACTAAATTGCCTTATAACTGAGTTAATATTTTAACGTGTCTGGATCTTTTGTTCTCATTGGCAAAAGAAGAGTTGTGCTAGATGATCTACAAGGTCATCTCAATTAATGAACATGGCTTATTCCAGGAAAATTTTATTAACAAAAACAGTCAGCATGCCAGGTTTGAACCATGGACTGTAGTTGCTATCACCTGATTTAAAAGACACTTAATTTTTTTTTTGGAGTCAGTATGATACTATCATGGATTCATAAAGAGAAATATTGTGGAAAATGCTTTTTAAATAAAACAAAATTAGAAATAATGGAAAAATCATACTTTAGTAGTCTAGAGTGTCAAAATACTCATCTGAACTAATTGTACAGAAATATCTCATAAAATAGAGGCATATAATACTTTAATTTCCTGTCCAGCTATTGAAGATATATTTTGCACTAAGTTGGGTTTATAAAGGCGTTTATGCATAATAATAAAATTTGATATTCAAATTGGGCAAATTGAATATCTCACTTCTATTAAATAGGAGCAAACAGGATATTTGAAAAATGTAGATTAGTTTAACTATTCTAAGAAATGTATGTGCAAACTATTTTTTTCAACAAATGTTCTCCCTCCCCCCCCCACCCCCCAGGCACATTTAATCAAGCTAAGTTGTAAAATCAAGCACGGGCATTTACTATGGGCCAGGTATTGTGTTGAATTTCACATACATCATGTCATTTAATCAACACAATAATGAACTACAAGGCCTGTAATAATATATATTTTTTACAAATAGGGAAATTGCATCTCAATTGGCCCATTTAATAAATGTGTGAATAGCCAATTTCAAAACTAGCTCTGTGTAACTTCAAAGCCCATGCTTTTAACTATTATATTATACAAACTCTCAGTCTGTCAGTATTTCTCTTTCATATATTCTCAGCCTCATATTTTTTTCCTGACTCTTAAATGATCAAATATGGGACTTTGAGGGGAAAAATATGGCTATCTCTATAAAGATTTCCACAACCAAAGAGAAAAAATAGAAATAATTCAAATGATTCACAGGTTAAAGTCCTTCCTCTTTCTATTACAGTTCTGAATATGTCTTAGAGACTTTCACCCCTCCAATATAAGTAAGAGTTATCCTTTGGAAAGAGTGTCAGTTG
>PVKH010014887.1:0-16313 GCA_004027955.1 Chaetophractus vellerosus
AAGCTCCCTTAGAGACCTCTTGCCTCAGAGCCACTACCATGTGCTACCACTTATTCACTCAATCATTCTTTCATTTGTTCAGCAAGGATTTATTGAATCCTCTTTGGTGCCAGACATAGTTCTAGGCTCTGAGGATATGAAGATAAAGCCTCTGTTTTCATGTGTCCCTATCCTAAGGGAAGAGACAAGTAAAGAGATAATTAAAATTTAGAGAAAAGTATATGCTAGAATATGCATTCTTGAAGGGGGCTATAACACCCCTATGTGGGCAAAAATTGGTTCTTGGGGAGTGAAAAATCATAGATATTACAATGGTTTGTGGCCCTCCAATGTTCAACCTTCCCTGAGTAAATCTTATTCCTTAGTGTCTACTTTCTCTCACTAGGGAGAATTTAAGTTTAATTGTTCTCCAGAGGGTAGGGAGAGGGACAAGAATCAAAGAAAAGGTTGAGAAACACTGAAGAATGCACAGGAGCTATGGCATCTCATAGGAAATGCCTCCAGCCCCAACTGGGAAGCCAAGAAGACTTCCTGAAAAATAAGACATCTGTACTAAATTTTGAAGTAAGAGTAGGAATTATCTAGGGGAAGAAATGGAAGAAAGATATTTATGCAGATAGAGTAACATGTGCAATGGTTAAAGATGATAGAAAAGTACTTTTTGAGAGAAGCTAGGATGGGGGTGGGATAAGGGAGGGTGGGGTGACTCTCTAGAGAGATAGAGGTTCCAGCTCAGCTCAGGGATTGATTTTCTTCTTGAGGCATTAGGGACTCAATGAAAATCTTCAAATAAGAGCGTATCATGGTCAAATTTATGCTTTAAAAGTAATCTGGGAAAAGAAGAGAAGGACTTATACATTGCTAGCACTGGGGAAAAAATAGATGAAGGGTTGGGGATGAGAGCTGGATCCCAAGCAAGAAAACAATTTAGGAGGAGATCATTGGTTTGGTAAATTGGACAGAGCTGAGATGGGGGCATCCTCTACAACAGGTGATAGTAGGACGCCCTAGGAACCTTGCCTTGTGGGCAGATGAGCCATAAGTGTCTAGATAAGTAAGGAAGCCAGGATAATAAAGCATCTACTTATACAAGACATACACATAAGGTTTTTCTAAGGTAACTCATATTCCTTTTCTTAAAAAAAAACTTTTTATTATGCAAATTTAAATATGTACAAAAATAGAGAAAATAGCATAATGAGCCATCATGTATCACCTAGTGTCAAAAAATATTAATTTATGACCAGTCTTGGTTCTTCTACACCCCACCCGAGATTCCCCATCCCACCCACCTACTGGATTGTTTTGAAGAAATTTCAGATATTGTATAATTTCCTCTTGCAAATATTTTTGATATAGCCCTAGAATATACTCTTTTGAAAGACTTTTACAACATAATGAAATAATATCACAATATTTTTAAATATAAATTTTAACAATATTTTAATACCAACAAATATCTACTCAGTGTTCATGTTTTCCTAATTATCTTGTGTGTGTGTGTGTGTGTGTGTGTGTATATATATATATATATATATATATATATAGCGAGAGAGAGAGAGAGGTGTTATTGTTTTGTTATAATATACATCATTTTAACAGTTGGGTGTTTGAATCAGAATCCGAAAAGATCTACTTGTTTGCTTTTTTGGGCTTTTAGTTATAACGTATCTTAAATCTCCCCATTTAGTTATAACGTATCTTAAATCTTTTTGTATACATGTGTGTTTCTGGCCATTTATTTGTTGAAGAAATAAAAAATAGGCTCCCATTTCTGTCATAATCTAGCTCAGCTTCACTTCTTCCTGCTTCCTCCCCAAGGTGGTTAGAGAAATGTATCTTTCTTAGGTAAGAGACTGACATTTTCCAGATTTGAATCTCCTTCACTATCCAGGCTCATTGAGAGTTATAACAACTGTATTCTAGATATAGTGAGGCCTCAGATGTCTAACAAAAAAAGCCCCTGCATAAGAAAGCCTGAAAACAACTTTCCTAAGCTCTTTCACTCAATCTCTGGTATAATTCTGTCATCTTTGTGACACAAGGAGCATAATTGTCCAAAAATAACACAGGGCATTCTGAGTTGCCTGAAGAATGAACTACCTAGAACCAGGCTCTCCCCCTTCTCCCAGAGACTGGGACTGCACCCAAACTCAGCTTGCCATGCAACCAGTGGCATTTTCATCTGGACTGAGGGAACTCAAACTTCCCAGGGGCCTCAGGGTTTCCAAGTTCCAGGCACCAGGCATTCCCAGACAACTCCCAGGAAGAGCTGTCACCTAAATCCAGACTGCTTGGCAAGGTTGTACTCATACTTGCCCTACAAGGGAGAGCAGTAAGGGGTCTGGGTCCTCCGCTGGCGTGTCCACCCACACCAAATGGCCAGCATACCCGGCAGAACCTAATATTTAACTATGTCAGAAATTATGGAGCAATTGACTCGTCCAGAATTTTATCCAGAATATAGTTGGTGGTACAGCTGCAAAGTACATGTAATCTCTCCAGGGACATCCCTTTTCATTTACATCAAAATCAGCTCTGATGGGTGATGATGTATCACAGTGTAGGAAAACTTAGACTTTTGGCCCCTGCCCACTATTGGTTACCTCTGTCCTGGTGCTGCTGTCAGCAGCCCCTTGGCCAGCCATCACCAGCCTACTGGCCACAGCTCAGCAGCAGTCGGGGAGAAGTTTATGAACCATCAGAGCCGTGGAAGCGTGATGTGGAGAATTCTCCGCTTCCAATATAATAATAGGTTATAATAATATAATATAGTATTAATATAATATGTTAATATATTTAATAAATAGAAAATAACATAAAATTTCCAAGAAAATATTGGAGAAGTTTTTATACCCTAAGATGTTGATTTAAGCATTGCAGTGTGTGGTGAATGGTCTCCAGTTGTCTCTGTATGGAGGTGAGTAGGAGAAGAAGCACTCAGAAAGTGGAGGTGCAGTCCAGAACTCCCCGTCTATGGCCAGAAGTGAAGTAAACCCTGGCAGGAGAGGACACATCACTTCCCAGATTACTCGATAGACCTTTCATTTTATATTCACTGTAATTCTTCATTGCACACACAGGTAATTGAATTGGGAGCTCAAGCTTTTCTTTTCCTCCTTCGTATAGGCCTTTATATTGTAAATAAACAGCTGCTCATTGCAGAAATGTGACTGTGTTAATGCTTCACTATGATTCAGAATGACTGTAAAAGCTGACTGTTTTGTTAGAGTAGCCACTGGACCATTTCATTGTATCCTTAGGTACAAATATGAAACAGCTCCTTAACCATTCACAGCTCCCGGGCCCAAGGAATATAACAAGAAATGCTCAAGAACTTTAAGCCTGCCATAAGGAAATAAAACCCTTTGAATTCCAGGACTTCATATTTGCAACCCTGACACAGTCAAGATACCCACTATGTCGAAGATGGCCGATGACCGCAGTCATTCTGGCATGTGCTTTAGGCAGACCATATTCACAAATGTCTTTCCTCATACGAATATTAAATATCCCAAATTAGTTTATGGCAGAGTGGCAGCTTGGTCTGTGCTACTGAAACATAGCTGACAAGGGCTCTTCATTTCAAGAGCAGAGGAGAGGTAATAATTCGCACTTCTGATTTAATATCCGCTAACTCCTCAGGAAGACTCACTTTCTAATGCAAAGTCAGTGGAATGATATCTAAGGGATTATAGATTTCCTGGCCCTGTCTAAAAGCTAAACTGCTAAGCCCCACTTAACCATGTGTATGTTATCATTTGTTCCAAACTTGTGCAAAATTGACATTTCTATATTAAAAGTTGACTTGCTTGTAAAGTCTGAAAAAGAATTGCATGGCCCTATTTCTTCTTTGTCACTGAACAACTGTCTCCTCCTGTGTTGGCTGTGCAGCCATATGTTCGTTCTACAGGTTTTTCTCACCCACTTGAAACATGCCAGGCAAGCCCTGTGCTAGGCACGGGGACACAGCCGAAAGGTCCCACAGGGTCAGCTGGGTGGCTCACTCACAGATTTAAAACGTGCCATTGGGCAATGCACCCCTTCACTGGTAGTGACAATGACTATGTCCTTGTGTTAGAATGTAAGATCCTCTTTAGGAAATGCCACTTTCCGAAATAATTATTGTCTGAGACGTAACGCTTTGATGATGCTGTTTTGAATTTCCTGTTTTATATTTGAATATGTGTGTCTTATGGCTTTGCTTTTCCAAAGAAACCAATTATTACTCCTTGGCATTTATTGCAGATGAGCAAGAAAGTTCTGGAGCAATTATTTACACCGTGGAACTTAAGCGCTACGGGGGGCCTCTTGGCATCACGATTTCAGGAACTGAAGAGCCGTTTGATCCTATAATCATTTCAAGCCTCACTAAAGGGGGATTAGCTGAAAGGTAAAATTTGAAGGAACTGCTACAATTACCTCAGTCTGAGATGGGCTTCCTTCCTTCCTGCCACAGAAACAAACAAACAAAACAAAAAACACAACCATTCTCCCCTCTCTTGCTTGGTTATCTGTTGACTTTTTCAAATCTGCCCCAAGGATTGATTTCAGAGCCTGAGACCTCTCAGTCAGAGCTGCAGCTTGACTTACAGGCAGTAAAAGATGCCATGAGCTTAGCGTTGATATTGCTCTCCAGAAATGTATAAACTGACCACAGTCGACTAGAGGTAGATTTATATTGTGTCCATTTGGAGACGACGAGATGAAAGTCCAGGAAGGTTAAAAGGCTTGTCCAATTCAATTCAGCAAACATTTACTGATCCTCTATTACCTGACAGGTGCTGTGCTTTAGCTGCTGTGCTGTGGTTTCAGAACTGATGATGACACAGGCTTCGTGTTTTAAAATTTCAGGCAACAAAGTGTAGTGTCTCTCTTAATATCTTGCTATATGGTATGCTCGTTTGATCCTTTGGCAATGATGCACTGCCCACCCCACCTCAAACTGCATTTTTTTCTGCAGTGGGCTGTGGGGTATATTCCAATCCCCATAACCTACCTGTCCTTCAATAATCTAGCTCTGCAGCGCACAACCTGTTATTTATGCTGACACTTGAAGATGATGGTTTGTAAAGGAGAGGCATAGAATTTTGGAGCTAAGGGTACCTTAGAAATCAGCTCAGCCAACATCTTTACCTGCCAGATAAGGGTACTGAGGCAGTTCAAGGTTACCCAGCTGGAATTTAATTTTCTGATAGTAACAGAGACACCCACGGTACGGTGCTCTTCAGGCATCCCCCTGAATCCCAGTTCTAGGTATCTCTGTTAGAGAGACACCAAGGAAAAGAGTGATATTCATCTGGCTCAGCAACCTACAGGTAAAGTGTCCTGTGGCTTACAACATAGATCTTTCACAAACTGGAGATTCTTTATGAAAGAACGAAGACTTCGTTTCTGTGAAAAAAATAATTTCCTCAAGAGTAGATGCACTGGTGGACTTGTTAAGCAGCCTCTCAACCTATATGGCCCTGGTGGCCTCCCTTGTCCCCAGCTGGTGCTGCAGGCGCAGCTGCCCCTGCAGCAGGCTGTGGCCAGAGCACTCAGGCCCAGGCAGGCCCGGAGGTGGGTCAGTCCCTACACTCACTGTACCCCACCTTCATAAAGGCCAGGACACAGGAGGCTAGCACACGGGACTCGGGCGCTGCAGCTTTGACCCACGTGGAGAGAGCTGGGTTTGTATCCTATCCCTGAGCTTCCTGCTCTGAATCCATTCCTTCCCCACCCAGTGCCTCCAAACAAAGACAAAATCAGAATTATAAATCCCAATCTGCTTGTTCAGAATTAGAGTGAGGGGTGGGGATGGTACCAGAAGGGAAAAGATCAAGTGTTTATTAATTTGTCCATCAATAAAGTGATTTGTTGTGGTTTTTTTTTTTTTTCATATTCCAAGGAGTGTTCTAGGATGTTTCCAATTCTATTCTCATGGCTGCCCTGTGAGATGATTCTCCCCACACTATTGATAAGGAAACTGACAGGGAGGTTAAAACAAGGTACCCTGGTCCCATGGCTGGCAGGTGTCAAAGTTGGATTCAAATGTCGCACTAATTGAGTCCTGAGCTCAGCCCCTTTCAATTCTTGGCTTCGTCAGGATCACATGTTTGGGTGTGAGGGTTGCTTTTAAATTAGTTAGCGGTACCAGGGGTCTGGTGGATGCCGCCATCTCTCAAAATCTCATTTCCCTTGAGCTGGGGTTCTGATTGCATTAAATGCTTCAAATCTGTAGAAAGAAGGAATTCCTTCATGCTAAATATTGCTGCAATTGTTCATTTCCTTGTTTTAAAAGAATTATCAAATGACTCAGCTTTTGGGATTTTAAAAACCACACACGTCCATTTTAAAAACCAATGAAAATAAGTTTTCTAATTTTATTTGCAACTAAAAAGAAATTCACAACAGATGCAGTCACAGAACATTGCCCTGAAGAAAACCAGAAGTGACCCCTAGAGACCCTTGCCGAGCCTTCATTTTTAGGAATATGTAAGGCATGTCAGGGAATTTATATTTTTACATTCCGTAGTGTGCCGGGATGGTTTCTACCTTTTCCTATTCGGTTTGGTGTTTCAGAACTGGCGCCATCCACATAGGAGACCGAATTCTCGCCATCAACAGCAGCAGCTTGAAGGGGAAGCCTCTGAGTGAAGCCATCCACTTGCTGCAGATGGCAGGCGAGACTGTCACCTTGAAAATTAAGAAACAGACAGATGGTGAGTGGGTCGAGTCACAAGGATTTCCAGAGCATTTCTCTCCCTAAGAGAATGTGCAAGTGTCAATGTGTGTGTGTTTAGGGAAGTGACTCTCCAGCCATGGAGTATTCAAGTATCTATTTAGATTGACTCTGGTGCTAAAATTCCTTTCCTGTCTTTAAAGCCCAGTCAGCGTCAAGTCCCAAGAAATTCCCCATCCCCAGCCACCTGAGTGACCTGGGAGATGTGGAGGAGGACTCCTCTCCAGCTCAGAAGCCAGGCAAGCTCTCCGACATGTACTCCTCCGCCGTGCCCAGCGTGGACAGTGCTGTCGACTCGTGGGACGGCTCTGGGATAGATGCCAGCTATGGGAATCAAGGTATATCCTGCTGTTGGGACTAGGGGGCAGAGGATTGTCACTGCTGAATCGCTTCTTTTTCAGAGTCACCCTCGGCTCCGTGAGGAGAATTTCTTTCTTTGAGTCTGGGTCAGTGCAAGCACATGGAGCACACGGAATACTTTCACTCACCTGACCTTGCACTTCCTTCTTCCTAATGCTGATATGTCATGAACATTTATTAAGCACTAACAGACCCCCATAGAGGTCCAAGGGTTCGAGCTGTAGTTTGTCCTTCAAGCTTAGATTGATATGAGGCAAACCGTCCGATCAAGTGGTTCATTGAAGACAGTCCCCATTGTTTGTTTTTTTTTTTTAGCAAGTTCCCCATGAAGATGGACTGGAGGTGCTGGAGGTATGCATAAGATTTGTGGCCCCAATTTAGTCCTGCCTTCTCCTGACTCTCCATCAGAACTTGTGGGTTTTTCCCCAAATACTCATATGAGAGGGTTGTAATCATAATATATGAAATTATCTTCATACGAAGAAGCAGAAACCCAATATACATTAAAATTTAAACCTTACCCGCAGAATATAAACACACAAAAAGTACTGGACTGAACACAGAATATAAACTAAAAGCTCTTAAAAAAATGTTTCATGCCCAATGTTACACAGCACAAAAAAAGAAGCGTGTCCAAACTTTTTCACAATCTTTGTTATTTCTCTTCATCTGAGCCTTATCTTTTCTCTAATAGCTTGTATAAATTCTAGCTTCTGAAACCCTTTCATGGTCTGGGCTTAAATCATCCAGAGATTAAAATAAATAAACAGTGTAGAGATCACATGTTTGGGTGTGAGGGTTGCTTTTAAGTTAGTTAACTGTACCTTTAGGAGAGTTTGTATCCAGTTTTCTCTATTCCTGGTTCTCCTAGTTTTCTTCTCTCTCGGCCTGATTTTGTCTTTGTCACTCTCTGTTCAGTTCTCTGAAAGGTGAAGAAAAATTTTGAACACATGAAATAAAACTGGGGCTTTCATGTATCTGGAAATTAATTTTTCCCAAGTCATAATTCCTTGTCACAAGTTAACTATGGCAACAAATTATGGACCTTCTCGTTGCTTAGAAGTTCAGGGCCACCAGAAGTCTTTCTGGACAAAGGACACAAATGAAATCCCATTAGAGTAGACTCTTAGGGGTTATCAAATTGTGTTTTTCTATTAAAATAAGTTGCTTGCTACTTGAAATGTAGAGGCTTTTTGTTACACAGAGAATTTGGGGAGGATGCTATTGATTTTAATGAGTTCTGCCCCATAGGCTGATGTGTGAGAACTTAGCCATTCAGTCCTTGTACACCACAGGATCAGAACTGGATTAGCACACTAAATATAGGGCCTTTTCCATCATTGGCAGAAGATGAAGAACCACTAGTTATTTATGAAACATTTCAAAAATTTGAAATCCAAGATAGGAAATAGTGGTCACAATATTGTTAAATTTGGCATTTACAAATTAGAAATCTTTATGAGGTTGAAGAGAGAAAAGAGATAAGGGGAGATAATGGCAGTCAGGACAGAACTGAAGGCCTCCAAAGTCATCACAAGTAACAATACCTTATGTTTGTAAAACAGTGGAGTGTTTACAAAGAACTTTCACATTCCTAATCTCAAGTAACTCTCATAACCAACATGGAAATCAAAGGGCCAGTGTTAAACACAGAAGTTCGGTGTTAGGAGAGGCTTTAGAAGTCATCCAGTCTTATGTCCAGCATGGCACTTTATGTCTTCTCTAGCCTTGCAGCAAGTCGTCCCTGTGACAAGTTGCTCCCTAACTGCTGAGGCAGCTCTCCCTTTTCCATGCAGCTCTGATGGCTCCAAAGTGCTCACTATGAAGCTGAAATCTATCTCCTTGTAGCATCTGCCTATTAGTCCTGCTTCTACCCTCAAGGCCATTCAGAGCTATACTAATGCCTCTTCCACTTGACAGCCCTTCAGGTACTTGAACACAGCTATCGTGTCTCTTCTGTGTCTTTCCTTCTCCAAGTGAAATAGCCCCAGTTTCCTTAACTGTTCCTTACATAACTTATTTTTGAGTATTTTTTTAATCATCCTGGTTCCTCTCTTCTGAATATGTTCAAGTTTACCTCTATACTTAATAAAGTGTAGTACTTGGCAAGGAAAGTCATATAGTAATCTGACAGCCCAGAGCAAAGCAAGCCTGCCACTTTCATCATCGATGATCGTAGAATTTATCAACATAACCTGCCTCAACATGAGAATTTTGGTGGTTGCATCATATCTGTCCCTAGTTTTGTTCTTACTGTTTCCCAAGATCTCAAAGTCTTTTTTTTTTTTTAACTTATGATATTGGGCTAAACCAGATCCCTCCAGCCTGTGCTTGTGAAGTTGGCTTTTTAAAAACAAGAACCATACTTTTTTTCCTATTAAATATCATGTTGTTAGATGCAGCTTGTCTCTCCAGCCTCCCAGAAGGCTTTCTGTCATATTCCTGGAAGACCTTGTACATTCTCCCTTTAGGTCTATAGTAGTTGCCCCATTCCCAAAAGGATGTTGCCAACCTCCATAAGGCACAAAGGCCTCCCTGGGCCTGTAATTTATCTCTTTGCAGAAAACATTCCTTACTGTTTTCTGCTGCTTCTCCAAAATGTCAAGCTTGCCCCATTCATTCATTCAACAACTGCATAGTTGCTGGTACAACATAAGGCCAGTGTGTGATCGCTATACACTGCTATTCCTGTAGCAGAGGTAACCCAGCTCAGAGGCCAGACAGTAAACAAGTTAACAAACCAAATAAATAAGTACCAGTGGTGCTAAGTAGTATTTGGTTAATAAAAGGAAAATTAGGAAAGAGTGGCCAAGATGGTGGGGAAAGAAGGAATGTGTTTAAAGAAATCCCACAGTGGGATGACCCTCAAGTCTACTGTGTAGCTCTTAGAACACAGAATTTCTTCTAACCTACCAGGTCAGGTTCTTCCACTTCCCATTCTCTTGACCCTTATATTCATGTCCTGCCTTATCAAAAATCTTATGCTTTTGGCTCCCTTTTGTCTTATTTATTCCTCTTTCTAATTCTGAGAAAACCCTATCATTGCTTTACATGGATTCAGCAAAGGCCAATAAATGATTAGATAAGCTAATGGCTTGTTTTATTTAGTATATGTCTTTTTGCCAGGGCTGCTCTGACAAATACCACATAATGGGTGGCTTAAACAACAAGCATTTGTTGTCTCACAGTTTTGAAAGCTAGAAGTCCAAAGTGAAGATGTGGGCAAGGCCGTGCTTTCTCCTGGAGTCAGTAGTCTTCTGGTGAAGCCAGTCCTCTGACACATGGAGATCTCTCTGTCTTCTGATTGCTGGCTTCTTCTGGTTTCTGGTTTCTATAATTGACTGCATCCAAATTTCCTCTCTTTATCAGATTTCCAGTCATGGGGTTTAAGAGCCACTCTGATCCAATTTAGCCACACCTTAACTAATAATAGCATTTCAAAAGGTCCTATTTGCAAATGGGTTCACTCCACAGGAGTGATTTGAAAGTTTTGTGGCTTTTTTGTGGGGTACACGATTCAATCCCTGGGACAGTTTGAAGTTCTTTTATGAATCCCCAAAAGAGAAAGATTATGTGTTTGAATTAATCCATTCCTGTGGGTGTGAGACCCTTTTGTTGTCTATGTCAGTGAGGTGTGACTCAGGCTGAGTCTCTGCCCTTACTAGACCTGATATAAATAGAGACTCAGAGAGAGAGGGAGGCTGGAAAAGGGAGCTCTGCCATTTTTGACCCTGCAATGTGAAAGGAGGACTTGAGGATCAGTAGCAGCCAAAGCTTAAGCACAAAGCCCCCAAGAGGCTCGATCCACAGAGCAGCTCAAGGCTGAAGATACAAGCCAGGTGCCTGATAGCCCACAGCTGAACTCAGGAAGAGGTGCAGCTAAGACTGAGAGAGGAGGCCCAGTAAAAGACAACCCTATGCCTGCTTGCTCACAGCTGAGCTCCAAGAGACAGTAGATTCTGGAGGGGAAGGCAGGGACCTCAGCAGAGATCGGCAGCCATCTTCGCCATGTGACAGGACCCCAGGATCACCAGTAGCTGACTTTGGTGAGAAAGCATCTCTGCTGATGCCTTGATTTGGGCATTTCACAGTCTTGGGACTGTAAGCTTTTAGCCATAATAAATTCCCCATTATAGAAGACAACCCACTTCTGGTACTCTGTATTGGCAGCCCTGTGGTAAACTAAGATAATCCCCAACAGTATTTTTCCCCCAAAGAACCAACTCTCTGATTTTTTTTATTAGTTCCACTCTGTTTGTTTTTTTCTGAAATACATTTTTACTTTTAATTTTATTAATTCTTTTATTCAGTTCTTCTTAGATTTTGTTCCTCTTTTGACTAATTGGATGCTTAATTCATTTATTTCCATGTCTTGTAGTTTTCACAAGAATGATAATGATTGATAAAAGATATCGACATGTACAGTCAGAATCTAACTTTCTTTTAAAGTAGCTAAAGCCTACAACATACTATACACAGATAATCACACAGAGCAGGAGTCAACAGTATCCTCCCCATCCGTGGGGTTTTGTTTTTCTCTTTCTTTCCTAATCTCTACAAGCTCCTGTTTTATTTCTACATCTTATTCTGCCCAGTTTCCCCTGAGCTCTTATATCTTTGCTTTGATCTTTTGCTTTATGGTTGATGACTTTACATTTGTGATGATATATTTGGTCACACTTATCATTGGCTCCATGGTAGCCTGTTTCTCCTGTGTATCCTTTATCTGCTATTGCTTTTTCATGGTCCTTTTCTCCTTTTATGGTAATGACTTGGTATACATCTTATATTGGTGCTTTTAAATGGTTGCTCATCCTTAAATGAGATAAGTTCTTCCTGGATTGGAAGTTTGCTAGGGGTTCTGAGAATGAAGAGCCCAAATTGTGTTCCAGGATAGCAAAAATTGCCCCCAGGTCACAGAGGCCTGTGAGTGAATGAGCCTTTACTTCTCCAGCCAACAGAAATCAGCAAGTGCAGGCTGCTCACAGTGCAGAAGCCCTCTCTGCTCTCCTGCCTCACGGATAGATTGTTTCCTAAGTAGGTGGCAAGTAGGCATGTATTGTTTTCAACTCACCTCTCAGGCTTTACTCTGGTACCAAACTGGGTCAAGGGCACTTCCTGCTACCAGCCCCTGCAATCCATCCGTGTTCCAAAAAATCATTGTTGTTTTTCCCTCATGCAAAACTGGAGGACTGGATTCTTTCAGAAAACTATAGCTATGGGTGTGGGCCCTTGGCTTATTTCTGTCTTCCTATTTCACTTTCATTGAATTTGGAAAGTTTTCATATGTATTATGGTTTGAGATTAAAGAAATACTCTAGATTTGTTGAAGATGGGGTGTGCATTCTGTTGTCATTTCTTTTTATGAGGTAATCTCAGAGAAGGCAGAACTATCTTTACCATTTTAAGAGACCACAGTGTCTTCTAAACTTTGACTATTTCTTGGCAAGAACAATTATGAATAAAATTGAAATCACAATATATTTCATAATATATTATGAAATCACAAACATATGGTTTGCTTTCTCATTCTTAAAAAAATTTGGGTCTTCTGGAAACAAATTTGGCAAAGATTTATCTGGCTCAGTTTCCTATATTAAAATGGGCTCCAAAAATGAAAAATAGCAGCAGGAGCTACAGTTCCAAAATTGTAGAGTTGAAGATTGAATTCCAAAACCATTCTCTGGTTTCATATTTTTTGGATATGAACCAACATTGTTTAATTCACTTTTCTGAATTAATACTGAGTGTGAATTAAGAGCTACAAATGGAAAATATTCATCTACACTATACTGTGGTACTGGAAGCCAATTACAATATTGGAATATCAGAATTTTACAAATTTTAGTGTAGTTACCCTAAAAATAACAATCATCATGCCAAGATTTCATCCACTTTCAGAAGAACCCATATTTATTAAAAGTTATTTTTCATTACGCAAATGAATAAACACTATTCTCAGTGAAAAGAATCTAAACTGATTTTTTTTTACCTCATGTTATAATACAAAATTTAAGAGCAGATATTGAAACCTAGATGAGAAAGAAAGAAAAGGAAGGGAGGGAGAGAGGGAGGAAGGGAAGGGAAGGAAGGGGGAAAAAAGAGAGAAAATTTTCCAGTTCTAAATCAAAGGAGTAATTAATTAGAAAATGCATATTTTATAATTCCTATTTTTCAATAATTTTCTTCTATCAATTTTGTATTTAAAATCTAGTTTCCAATGTCCTACATGTATTTTCATTTTAAGTGCTCACATCATCGTTCAGTTAAAACAAAATTTCATTATATTTCTGGAAGTTGATTTTTCTTACACCTGGAGTGCCTCATTTATTCCATTCCTTCCCCTGATTTTAAGTTTGACTCATAATATAAAGAGATAGTTCTCAGATCCTGTTAACTTATTCTCATCTATGGCAACCAGCCTGCCTTGTACCCAAACATAATTTTCGTCAATTTTAAATTATTTAAAATTTGGTATTGTCATCTACCTGCATCAGTTAGGAATTGAGTTTAGCTACTTATAAAAGAAAATTCAAATGAGGATGTTTAGAAAAGATAGGAATTTCTTTTTCTCCCATTATAATATAAAGCCTGGAAAAGGCAAGTGGTTCCACAGTGTCATCAGGACTCAAAATTTTCCTACGTTCTACTCATTAAACATTTCTGGTGTATCTCCATTGCCACTTTCTTAAATATATATTTAATTTTTAAAAAAATACTTACATTACATAAATATTACATTTAAAATGTAGAATTCCCATATGGCTTGCTCCTATGCCTCCCAGATTTTCCCACATTAACATCCTTCATTAGTGTGGTACATTTGTTACAATTGATGAACACATATTGGAGCATTGCCACTAAGTGTGGATTATAGTTTACATTGGAGTCTATACTCTCTCCCGCACAATTTCATAATTTATGACAAGATATATAATGGCCTGTATCTGTCCTTGCAACATCATTCAGGACAATTCCAATGTCCCATAAAATGCACCCATATTATACCTATTTTTCCCTCTCCCTCCCCTCAGAACCTCTGGTGGCCACTGCCTCCACATCCATGATAAAGTTCTTCCATTGCAAGAAAAGAAATAAGTCTATAGTAAAATAACAGTAAATGTGCTCTAGTCTATCGTTCATTCCCCAATCCTGAGGGTTCTGGGATGGTGATGCCCACTCCACCTCTATTTGAGAGAGGCCTTAGATCCCATGGTGCAGATGGGTGGGACTATCTTGCTTGCAGTTATAGTCTGTCTGTTCCTTGGGATGGTCATTGTCCATCATCATCTCCTTGTTAGTTGTCCTGGGTCAGTCCAATGAACTGGAGAGTAGGTGTTACAACTCTGTTGAAATTCAGGGCCCAACTGGCACATGGACAGCCCAAAGATTTAAGTCTCTTGGACATACACCTATCAACTGTAGTATTAACTATAGGTTCAAAAAGAAGGGGCAGAAGAGCCATGTGTAGGGAAACCACAAGAGTCCAACTCTGTCACACTAGGGAGCATAAATTCCAAAGTAGGGCCCACTGGCAGGGTGCCAAACTCCTGAGCTATCTGCCCTGCCTATAGTATCTGGATGTCTCCAGAGCCCTCAGGAGCCCTGCTATTTGAGGTAATATTTACTTTGGCAGTCAATGAGACCCTGCTGAGATGTGCATAAGCGAAACCTTTGGAATGACCTCCCGACTCACTTTAAAGTCTTTTAGCCATATAAACTCATTTGTCTTTACCCTTTCCCACTTTTGGTCAAGGTATTTTTCCAGTTGCATTGCTAGTTGGCACTTGGTAGTAATCTCTCAGTGCCAGAGAGGCTTACCCTGGGAGTCATATCCCATGCTTGGGGGAAGGTAATGTATTTATATCCTGAGTTTGGCTTAGAGAGAGGCTACATTTGAGCAACAAGGAGGCTCTCAGGAGGTAACTCTTAGGCAACCTATAATACTAAGCTAAGTTTCAATTCATTGCCACTTCCTTTATTAAACTCTTCCTCAGGGGAGTATGTGTAGCTCAGTGGTTGAGCATCTGCTTCCCTTATATGAGGTCCTGGGCTCAATCCCCAGTGCCTCCTTAAGAAAATAAAATGAGATAAAAACTTCCTCAGGCCTGAAATATTGTAACTAATTCCTCACTCATCTCCTTTTAAATCTAACCATTCCACATTTCTATCAGTGATAATTCTAAAAATCTAATCTAATTCTGCCACTCCCTTAAAAAAATATCTTGATGGTTCTCTATAGGAAAGACTAGGGTCCTCAGCTTAAGATAGAGGTCTTTGTAATCTAGTCTCAAACTACTTTATCACTCTCATCTCCTGACACCTTTTCGTATCCTTTATTCCACACACCCTGTACTTCCCACTATTCTCTAAGCATGCTTTGTTTTTTCATACCTTGCTCACACTGGGTATTTTTATATGGGTCTTTTAATCTATCCCCTCCTTTCATCAATTCTGAATCAATTAAAAAATTGAAATAGGAGTTAACTACGGATTAAAAAACACCTTTTTTTTTTTTTTTTGCTAGGGTTGGACCAAGCTGAGTTGGACTTGTAAACAAAATCAGGATTAGTATTTCCCTACCTCTAACCCAAGTTTGGGAATTAAATGAGGGGGAAGTCAGATGTATAGAAGCCCTAACCCAGCATAACGTTGGATTCAGTTCAGCTGAAGAGAAATTTATAGTGGCTTAAAAAATAAAGACAGGCATTTTAAAGCTGGTATGTGATTCCACAGTGTCACCAGGAATCCATGCTCCTAAATATTTCTGCTCTCTTATGCTTAGCATTTAGCTTCTACCTGTGGGTTCGCCTCATGGTTCAAGATAGTTACTGGGGTTCCAGCTATTATATCTGCATTCCAGAAAGCAGGAAAGAGAGTTGTAGAGAACATTCCAAGAAGTCTCATTTACTGGACATTGGCCAGAGTTTTTCTCATGGTTACTCTTAGTTTCAAGGGAGGCCAGGAAATATAGTTTTATTCTGAGCAGCAATATGCCCACCCCAAAACCAGCATTCTGGTACTAAAGATGAAGGGGAGAATGGAGACTTTGATAGGCAGCTGATAGTTTGTTGCAGTCAGCCAACTGCACAATCTTCACCTCTCCACCCCCACTGAGTCCAGAGACCCCCAAGAGCAAGACTAAGGTTTGCTCATGACACAGGATCTAAAAGCATCAGTGGGAGAGCATGAGTCTAGAGAAAGCTAGGAAGGGACTGGGATCACGTGC
>PVKH010014888.1:0-16311 GCA_004027955.1 Chaetophractus vellerosus
CAAGTTGGTCGTTTATCAGTATAATGGATCTACAGACAGCCTTAAACAATTGTCAAACATTCTTTTAAAAGCCATTAGTTTTTCAACTAATATATATCTGTTTTGTGCATTTGTCGAACCCTTCACTTGTCACTGAGAATGGCCTGTTAAACTAAGCAGAGGCCTGATCAGTTTTCAGTGAGCGCTGAGCCTCAGGGTTCACCTGGGTCACCCACAAGATTTATGAGGGCCAGTGCCAGTATCTGATTGGGACTGTTAGTGCTAAAGAAAGCTGACACTTCCTCCCTTTCCCTCCTCCTCAAGCCCAGCACACAAAGTCCAGTGACTTAACTTGTACATTCCCACTGGCTGCCTAAAAGGCAGCAAAATTGATGACCTGTACAGACACCAAAGTGGACATCAATAAAAAAAGATGGATGTGAATGAGTGGAGTGGCATGCCTCATTGCTGAGGGGACTGGGAAGGGGAGAGAAAAGGTTAAAAAAACACTGGAAAGTTATTTATATAAGCTTCAAGGACAAGGATTTTATCACAACTTGCCTAAGGATTTATTCTTAAAATGTTCTTTCCTCTGGCTTCTATCATTCTCTAGTTGGCAAAAAATCTAGGGACTTCTGGTAATTACTAGATAGTTTTATTTGTTGGCTCAAGTGCAGAATTTTTTATTAATCTTTTTGTCACTAAAGAGTGATACCATGGGGTAGACTAGAAACTTGAAATATGCAAGAAATATTTAAGGCAACATCTTTAAAAAGAGCAGGAATTGATTAAGCAGAACTATGGCGCTCGATTAATAAAGATGGTTGAAATCTTGAGCACATCGCCTTTTCTATAAGCTGATGTAAATTCTCTGAAATAGCATGCTCATTTTAAAGCCTCTCCCAAGGGAAGGTCCTGAAACCTAGGAATTGAACTCCAGATGTTGAAATCTGTAGAAATGAGTGAAAGTAACTCTATTAGCCATTCGTGTAGTGGATCTGTTTCTATTTTAAAGTGATTGTGAGAAAAATTATTTGACAGAGAGCATTCCAAATTAGATCCAAAAAAATATAAATAAATAACAAGAGTAAAAGGAATAAAAGAATAATTTGGGGTTACTCCTATTTTATTCTTGATGTGTTTATTTGCCCTCTGGGATGTTTTCTGCATTCTTATGTATTATGTAAATGAGATCTAAATTTACAATGTGATCAACTCGATTGCGAGTGATTACGTGCTCAGCCATGTCAAAAGCAATGGCAGATTCCCCAGATCATGATGTTTACAAGGGATTGTTCCATTCTAACTCTGACTTGATTTTTCTGCTTTCTTCAGTAAACATGATCTGATTGTCCATTATCTTACAACGGAAGAAAACTACAAAATTAAATTTATTTTTCATAATTTCAGGTGCTCACGATAATAGAATAGCATCTATTGTGTTGAGATAAACCCTTATTAGGTTCAAATTCAAGACAGGCACAATTAATGCTGTCAGGCTGTCCTTTTTTTATGCAGAGACTGAGCTTGACATCCTTAGGAACTCAAGTTTGAAGTTGGCAATGTTAAGATGGGTCAATTTCACAGGGCACAGTCTAATGTCTTTCATTGCTCCTGCTGATGGCAACAAGAGGCAGCAGTGGAATAGGCTTTGTACTTGTATCACAGCCTGTGACAAAGTGGAGGAAGAGAGCTCTTACCTCTGGTGACTGTTTCCCAACTCAGAACAGCCATTCCATTCAGAATCCAAAGAAAATGGCTAAAAGGGAAACTTTTAGATTGCATGCATGTTATGGGGTAAAATTTTTTTTTTAATATAGAGAGCATAGGACTTCACAACACAGTGAACCCTAATGTAAACCATGGACCATAGCTAGTACAAGTGTCATAATATGCTTTCTTCAATTGTAACAAGAATACAATACTGAAGCAAGGTGTTAATAATAACATAGGTGTATACGGGAACCTTTATTTTCTACATGATTTTTCTGTAAACCTACAATTTCTGGAATAAATAAATACCCAAATGGAACATGTGCCTTTGAGGTCCACATTCTCTTTTGTCCAGGCCCTCTTCTACCCACTTAATGCACCAATATCCAGTATGCATACAGCAACTTTTTAGCATTAAGGTTTACTGATAAGGGTAGACTAATGTGACAGTTTGAAGGTCTTTTATGAACCCAAAAAGAATAAGATTATGATTTTGAAATAATCCATTCTTGTGGGTTGAGGCCCTTTTGATTGGACTACATCAGTGAGGCATGACAACTGAAACACAGAGGAAGAGACATACAGAAAAAGTAGCTCTGCCATTCTCGATCCTGCCATGTGAGAGTGGACTGGAGGATTGCTAGAAGCCAGAGCTTAAGCACGAAGCCCCCAAGAGTTGGGCCCACAGAGCAGCTCAAGGCTAAGGAGATGAGCCCTATGCCTGATAGCCCACAGCTGAACTCAGGAAAAAAGCGGAGGAGCAAAGACTGAGAGGAGGCCTGCGAAAAGACAATCCCTATTCCTGTTCACCCACAGATGAACTCTGGGAGACGGTAGATTCTGGAGGGGAAGGCAGGGACCTAGGCAGAGATCAGCCACCTCTTCGCCATGTGGCAGAACACTAGTTTCACCAGTAGATGTCTTCTGTGAGAAAGCATCATCAGGGGATGGTACTTTGATTTGGACATTTCATGGCCTCAGAACTGTAAGCTTTTACCCCAAATAAATCGCCTTTATAAAAACCAGCTCAATTCTGGTACTTTGCATTGTCTGCCGTGTGGGGTAAACTAAGACACATAATATCAGTCAAGTTTGGTTAGTCACCCTTTCAGTTCTAAAATAGCATATATTACTCAATCAAATAATCTGTCATAGGAGGCCACTTTCAACCATGCTGACAATAGCTCAGTTTTTAAAGTGGCATTAAACCACTCTTTCCAGGTTCCCCATGTAAGATTTCACATTTTGCCCTTGGGTTTCTCACAGACTTCTGACATACCACTGGCCTTTCTCCAGCCTCAGCAAGCTACCCCTTATTGCGATGAAGAGTGCAAAGTCCCCATGGAACTTCAATGAGATCAGGGGGAAGATTTGCACAGGCAATGACAAGCTCAACATAAGACCTAAAGTAACTGCCTGCAAGATATGAGTTTATAAAACCCTCTCTCCAACAGCATGTTAAAAAGGATTTTAAGAATTTGAATGAACCACTTATTTTTATCTCCTTTAACATCAAATGTGGTTTTGTTTACTATTGCTATTATAGTAATAAACTTGTTTTCCTTTTTTTCTCTCTTTCTCTCTCTGTTTTTATAATGAAGACTTAAAAGAGTTGTGAGAGTTACCTAGCACAGTGCTTGGCATAAAGCAGGAATCAATACATTTTTATTAACTTCCCCAGCTCCCTTTGGACCCTTTTGCAGCTAGGCCAACATCCCCCTGAAGTTTGGACTTTCAAGGGACCTCAGCCAAAATATATGGCTCAGTGTTTTGGCTGAAGGTTGGGGGACTAATAAGAAAAGCCCAACTAGCAGCCCTCACTTTGTTCAGAATATCTAAGTCTGAAATAACCATTTCAGATTCTGATGCCTTTTCATTTTCATTTAGATGCTTGAGTATCATTGAAGACTTTGTCAAATGACAGGCCCATCACTATCCATAAAGTCCCTTCTAGGGGTTGACTAGACATCAAGAAGGACCTTTCAAGAGGATCACTGTCATCTAATTGGGCTTGAGGGTTAAATATTAACCTGGATTTTCAAAGGTTAACTGTGAATTCCGCACCCCCACCCCCCAACCCACTGCCATAACATTTCTGATCTTCTATTCCCTGTAAACTTACAACATAGAGTTCCCATTAGTGTCAGGCAGCAGCGTTGGAATGACTTCCTCAAGCTACTTAGGGTTGAATTCTAACATGGTCTGTTATGGATAGTCAGACCACATCTTCTCTGGGAACCCTTGACTGAGAGTCCCAAAGAGACCACTCCCTAAGTAATATGGAAAATTATAATTCAGGATTTATAGTTTGTGAGCAGATTTCCAGACCTTTGGGGCTAAAAATAATGGTGTCCAGCTGCCTAGATGAGCCTTTAAGCTTACAGTAGCTGGTTCTATATGCAAGCTGATGGCAGATGGCTCTAGGGGTAGACCTTGACCTTCTCTGAGCTTGGGAATGGATGTAGTGGGCAAGTTCCTTCTTCCAGCTTCATGGGATCCTAAGAACCTACAGGCCAGGGTTTCTCTAGCTTGAGGCAAATATTTGGCTCTGTCGCACTTGATCTAGAAGAAACACTTTAACAAAGCCTTCTTGGTGTCTCATTGTATAATATAAAAGTTTCCTAGAGTTTGGAATTAGTATTGTTATTCTTAAAGTAATAGATTTTACCAAAGAATGAATGTGCCTGGGATACATAATAAAAAGGTTAAAAACAACTTTACAAATAAATACCAAAAGCTTTCCAACTCTCAGATTTGTTTTTCCTAGTAGTTCTCTCTCCAGGAGGGAGATAGTAAAATGAATTGAATTATACCCCTTTCTCCTTTGTTTATATTTAATGCTATTTTTAAAGTTTAATTTTTTTTAAGTGCTGAGAAGTAAATTAGAAAATCAACCAATGCTTATAGTTTAATGGAATCTGGACTAAATGAATTTTCTTGAATTTATTAACCAGTGTAGATATCTCAATTGAAGGAGTCGGTTATAATGTTGTCACAACCTAAATCTCTCTCTATTTTATATGTATGTGTATACCCACACACTTAATATTTTCTTTCTAAAGATAGTTAGTTATACAATGACCAAATATAAATACCAACACAATTTCAAATAGACTGTTCAAATGTCTCCCCATAAGAAATCCTAACGATTTAGCATGCAAACTACATCACTCAGAAGATCTCACTCATTTAATACAGCAAAAAAATCTACTGTTAGACTTCCATTTAATAAAGGAAAAAAAATCTACGGTTTATTCAGAAAATATGGTCTGTTGGTCTTTAGCCATTGATAAATACAGCATTTTCAAAATAGATTACCTTTATAAAGGTTGCTATGCTTTAAATATTTGTTTACTTCCTACGAATCAAATTTTATACTAAATATCTGCTCTATTTCTAGTGATTGGACACTCCTGGCATATAACTTCACAGGAACTGAGACTTGTCCCTAAAGCAACAGACCATTGATTGTGCTCCCAAAGCAAGAAAGCCTTTTGCCACAATGATCAAAATCTTTATTTCCATTCAAAACATGTCTCAATGAAATAAGCATTCACTACTGAAATTCCTTCTATTTCAACTCTACCAAGTAAAATATTTATTTGGAAAAATTACTGTTTTATAAGAAAAATATTTTCCTAATTAGATGCAATTGCAGATTCCATGTGACTACTTTTTAAATGAAAATAAAATCTCAGTTGCTTTAAAAGATAAACTATTATTGGTTACTATCAATTATTTGTATTGTTATTGTGGGAAGGAAGAAAAGGAAGAGGAGAAAGAAAGAAGAGAGAAGATGCCTTTCATTATTGCCCAGAATTATCAAAGGCTTTTCATCGGTAGTTTGACCGAAATTGGCATCTTATCTTTTCCTGGGACTCTTTAACTTGTGCATTGGAATCATCTGTTAATAGTTTGGGATAAAAAGTACAACCAAAGTGAAAAGATGGCAGTTATGTGGCTAATTTAGTTAGATGGCTACCTACATTGATTCCGTAAGGAGATGCACATACAATCAGTAGAACAATAGAGCACCCCGTTCTGTTTACCAGTTAACAGTCTTCATAATCCAGTGGACCATCCCACCTAAATTACATGTGCAGCCTCTCCTAATCATTAAGAACTCTGGTGGTTACAACAGCCTTCTTTGCCATGCTGGCATCCCATTTGTATTTTTCCCCCAGATATAGTCAACATTCTAAAGCACAAAAATTTATCTTTTTTTAAAATTACTTTGTACTACTTGTTCTATTCTGTTGTAATAAAAAAAAAATTCTATATTGCAAACCATGGGTAATACTTTGCATTTTCTATTCCCAGGATAACTTTTTAAACTACATTGTAGCTCCCAATTGTGCTGATACTCATTCGACAAACAAAACTTACACCTCAATAAACAGCAAGTCTGCATATTAGATGAGGAAAAGGATATGCAGTAAAAACCACAGTTTCTAAAAAAAAAAAAACCTGCGGCGCAAATTGGAGAATGGGATGTTGCCCTCTATTCCAGAGGGTTGCTTCTGTCACCAAGTTTCCTTTCATTTCCATGAATTGTTTGTTCGATTAAGATCTGCTGGGGAAATAAAAGCAAAGGAACTTGCTGGAGATGACAGATGGCTCTTCTTTAATAACTTATAAAAGAAAAGTGGTATCCCAAGTTTTATTTTGTGGATAACAGAAAGAAAATGCTAAACAATGCTGTAGATGTTACCTAACATGTCCATTTTGCTTATTTGTGGAAATGTCATCATTTTACTCATGATTATTGACACATTTCTAAGGAGCATGTCTATCAAAGTTGAAAAGATTAGCGATCAATGCAAATACAAGTTCTCTTCTCTTTCCTAACTATTAATAAGGATGTATGTCCTTATATTGAATCTTCTGGTGTGTAAAGGGGGAAATTTGCAATTGAACAGACTAATGTGTAATAAATAAGGGAGTTTTCTTCAGCCACAGGAATTTTCCATTAAAAATAAAAAACCTTTAGTCTGATACTTGATGTCAGACATTCTACAAAAAATTCCTTGTGAAAATTAAAGAAAGTATATTTACCTTGGTAAAATTACAGTTGAATTACACCTGTTCATATAGTCATCCCCTCTGCAGGTGGCATAATTATTATTTTTTTAAGACGCATGTTTCTTGGGGAAAAAACTACTGAAAAGCACACCAAAGAAAATTACCCATATATTTCAACGTTGTGGTGAACATTCTTTTGGACATTTTTCTATACATATAGCCATCCATATAAGAATTTATTTCTTCATAAGTACATTCATATTATACATGGTGGGCTAATATATACATTTTTTTCCCCAAATAAACTAAGAAATAAATATCTTCTTTCCTATATAACATCTCTTCATTCCTCTTGGGCTTAACTATCTTAAAGCTAATTAAAATGTATACTTGTTTTCTTCTTCTGAGGCTTCACAGAAATCAGATCATGGAGTCAGAGTCAAAACCAAACATTTTAAGAAGTTTCTAGATCAGATTTTTAGTTATAAGAACTAAACATCTCCAATCCAGTTGGACTTCTAAACTTTTTTACACTACTAGAAACTCTGAGGGTTAAAAGTGTTTTTTAAATTGACCAACCTCTATCTGTTCTTTTTTGTCCAAGACAAAGACCAGGAGAGTCTTTTCCTGCGCCTTTAAACTAGTACATATCTTCTGTTAAAGGGCCTAGTGGCAAGGGTGATGAATAATTTACAGCCTACAGGATTTCTGGATTAAATAACAGAGGTTCTGTCAACTAACAGGCTTCAGACTTCGGTGAAAGTGCCCATAATTTGTTTATTGCCCTTTCTCAGTTCCTCAATTACAATTGATCTCTGCTTAACAGTCTAGTGTTGCTAATTGTTGTGAAAGAGGAAATCTTTATAAGCATCCTCTAGTTTAGGATTTGTCCTTATAATTCCTTGCCATAATCTCATCAAAACACAGATAAATGGAATCCATATAACTAACTATAGCAATACTTTCAAACTTAATTTATAAACAACAGAAGTTGTAAGAGCTGTGTTAAGAGCAGAGGATATGGTGACTGATTGTATCTGATATTAAGCCAATGACAGACAAACAAGAGCACTTGATTAGAGCTCTTGTCCTGCCAGATCACCTATTTGAATTCTACTGATAGGAGTTTAATCAGCACTTAATCTTCTTATCATGTCTTGGTTGTTGATCAACTTGAAGCACTTAACATAATACAGAACCCCTACAGGCATTTCCACTTCAAAGCCTGGAGTGCAGTGGTTAGGTGTCTCCTAATGTTTTTTTTTTTCTTTCCACTAATAGTGTTGAAAAGAAATGCCTGCCACCATCAGCTAAGCATGTCCTAATTTAGTCTGTTTAATTTCTGAATAGTTTGTTTTAGGAAGGTTTGGCTTATTTATACTAAACCTTCATTTTCTTGACCTACCACCATTTTAGAAATTGAAAATATACTATATATATAGATATGTGTGTGAAAGTATGTTCTAATTTAGCCTGTTTGACTTTTCAATTGTTTATTTTAGAAAGTTTTTTTAAATTTATTTATATTAAACTTTCATTTCCATGGCCCAACATTTTAGAAAGTAAATATACATACATACACACATAGATGTGTATGTGTGCGGTATGTACACTAAATTCCAGCTTATCATTTTAATACGTTATGTCACTTAGATTGTCCAATTGGACAAGTAGTACATTAAAATACAAAGCAAAAACATCCTTCAAATCTTTTCAACATTATATCTTACAGGTCATGTTTAATGCTCATGTCACTAATGTTCTTACAGATATAGTATTTTCATAACTATTTGAATGATTTTTCTTGTGAGTATCAATAATTTGTATGACACTCCCCAACTGGGTGAGCATTTCCACATACAGTTCTCCCTTTAGTCCTGAGAGCAAGCAGGTATAATTGCTGTACATTTGCTGTAAGTTCAAACTACTCGTTTCGCTATAACATAGTCCCATGAGGGCTATCCGCCCATAATTATTTTTTGTCAAAATTTTTAAGTATTTGTCATGTGAATTGTTTTCAAGGACCCAGTGAAATTGAAATTGGTAGCTAAAATAATTAAAACTATATAAACCAGATTTTACACAACTGCATCTTAAGCATGTGGAAATGGTAATTTTTACATTTGGCATTGTATATCCTTTTCTTAGTATTTCACTTGTTTCAAATGTTCAATAGTCTACTTAATTTTTATGGCAGCATATATCCAAAACAATATATAATATCTCTGATATAATGTACTCCAACTAGGAGATATCAATCAAGAAAAGAAAGCTATTTTACTATTTGGAAACATCAGTAAACCCAAAGGTTTAATTCAATTCAAATTATTCCTTCCTAAAAGAAATTATTTAGATCCAAATAGAAACCTTTCCTCAATTATTTCATTATTCCCTCAATTATCATTATTTACAATTTGTTGTATGTGAAATACTATATTTTGGAAAGTTTCTTTTTGTTTTGTTTTATTTGAAACAAGTTTACTCATTCCTAGTACTATATATTACCATAAAGGTAAATAAAACGCTAAATATCATACAATCCATGTTGCAACCAAATGTGATTAATTGATTTTCGTATAATATGATATTCCCATTTGAAACAGAAGTCTGAGACCAACTAAGTAAAAGATAAGAGACAAAGCATTATAAACATTGCTTTAGTTTTCATAGAATAATTTTCAGCAACTGCATTGGTTTGAAGATTTCTACAAACCTCTCTAAACGTTCCTTTTATTTAATTCAGAAAGAAGAGAATCTGTAATAAATGCCCTTGTATTGTCAAATACACAAATGTTAAGATATAAATTAAATAGATTGTAAATAAAGTAACTCTTTTTTACTGAAGATATTTTGGAAGTCTATTTTAGTATCGGATTTTAGACAATGACATGACAGAAGACTTGATTTATGTAATGTTATACTAATCTTGGAATTACTGATAAGATTCGTTGAATTCAAATTTGGAAAGCTCATACACATCAAAAAAGGGTAACATTGAGCTTAATAACAATGTTGGCTAAGTAGCAGTGAGGCATAAACAGGGAAAAATAAAAGAAAAGTCTATTATTCCTTAACTATGAATGCTTTCTAAAGTAACTCAGAAGCTACCATTTTATTTGAATATTGCTTTTTGTTTCCTCTATTAAGTAGTGCTTAAAAACCACAACTTCAGTCAATCAGTAAACAGGATCATTACTTCTAAGTGTTTCAGATTCTGAATCAAGGGTTTCATTTAATTTTCCTAGCAGAATAATACATATAGATGAGGATGTCAAATTGCAAATAACCTGTATTAGAGTAGCGTTTACAGTGCTTATGGTAAGTAATCAACATTATTGACTTAGCTCAGGGATTTAAAATGCTGAAAAACACTAACAGAATAAATTGATTGGAAGAATAGAGAAGTACATCACTGTGTTAAAGATGTGAAATGAAAGTGAAACACATTATATGATTTTGTAGTTTAAAAGTGCATGTGCATATATGGATATGCACGTAGATGGATAATGTGGGCACTATTGATTTAAACTCCCCATTGGGATTAAAGGAAGAATGCCTAGTTTCATTTTGATGGTAATGTTGGTATTCATTATCAATATGATAAAATACAGATTGGTAGCTCTGTAATACAGATTTAATGCCCCTGCTGAACTTTTTTCCATTAGTAGCTAATGGCTATTCCTGTTTACCTTCTGTAACTCCAAATGCTCATTCCATCTTCTTTTCTGTGATCATCATGGTTACACAGGAAATGATCTTGCTAAAAATGAAAATATCCTACTTTATTTTAAAAATTACAGAACTTGCATCTGTAAACATGGGTTTAATCTATGCTTTCTATGATGCGTCAGCATTCTTTAAAAGAATCTTGCTCTGAGTTATAAAATAGAAGTGAAAATATTTCATAACTCGGAATAGTTAGTAAGAAAAAGGCCTGTTGCAGTTATTAAAGTGAAACATTTTGTCCTCAAAATAGTTCAAGTTTTTAACACATATATATAAGGCGAGCACTTCATTTCCATTATTAAAATATTTACATCATGATAAACTTTTTCATTGAATTGCTTTTCTCTTTTCTAGAGCAACAGTTTATTTTTAGGATGACTTTCAACTACAAGTTGGATAGTTGGATTTATTTTAAAGAGAGAAGAGTACCAAAAAAAAAAAAAAAACCCTTATTACTTTATTTTAGGTAAAGTCATTACAATAATCCCTGGGGAGAAAACTATTAAACACTGAATAAGAAACAATAAAAAATCAAGCTCATTTCCTCTTTGCAATTGAGTTCCTTTAGTCATCTCTTCTCAAAATAAAGCCTTTAAGTTTTATAGTTTTTCAGGTGAAATAGCATAATTTTAATGAGGTTACAATACTTATACCTAGTATTATTGAGTATCTACTGTATAACAAATCCTACTCACTTAAATTGTTCACACAATTCTCTGAAACTGTTGGAGTTTCCCCCTTATGAGGTTTGCAATGATTGACAGGTCATAGGACTGTGAATCAATGTCCCTGTGGCATAGGTTGAGGAAAGGAAGCCTCCAGCCATAACCCACCAGACCAAGTGAGCAAGCCATCACAGCCTGTCCTCTCCCAAGAATAAACAAAGTGGAACAGATAAGGGCCTAAACACCACCAACCCCTCCCACATTCCAAGACCTCCTAGCCCACTTCCCCCTGGCCATTTGGCCCCAGGCTATACTCCGTTTCCACCTATTGATGTATTGTATAAAGCCATATCCACCACCCTCTGGAGATGGGCTGAAGTCTCTCTTCAGACCCCTGCTATGCTGGGGGCTGAAGTCTATTCTTCAGACTCCCTCCATTGGGAGAGCTTCCCAATAAACTTCCTGCCTGCAATCCTCAGTCTTTGCATTCCAGTGAGCACCATTTTTCTCTAATAGAAACAACCTTATGAGGTAGAAGTTATTATTATTCCCATTTTACAGATTAAGATACTACAGGAGCAACAAGAAAGTAAAAGGACAACCCACAGAATGAAAGAAAATGTTACAAATCATATATCTCAAAAAGTATCCAGAATATATAAGGAATTCTTAACAACTCAACAACAAAAAGACAAAAAAAAACATTTAAAAATGGGCAAGGATTCTGAATAAGCATATCTTTAAAGAAAATATACACATGGCCAATAAGTACATGAAAAGATGTTCAACATCATTAGCCATCAGGGAAATACAAAGCAAAACAATAATGAAAGGCCCTTCATACCAACTAGGATGGCTATAATAAAAAAGAGAGATAATAGTAAGTGTTGCCAAGGATATAGATAAATTGCAACTCTCACACATGGCTGGTGGGAATGTAAAATGGTGCAGCTGCTATGGAACATAGTTTGCAGTTCTTCAAAAAGTTAAAAATAGAACTGCCATATAAACTAGCAATTCCACTCTTACATATATATCCAAGAAAAATGATAACCTCTGCTTATGCAAAAACTTGTACAAAAATATTCATAGCAGCCTTATTCATAATGGTCAGAACGTAGAAACACCCAAATAAAACATCAACTGATGAATAGATAAACAAATATGTAATATCCATGCAATGAAATATTATTCAGCAATAAAAACGAACAAAGTACTGATTCATGCCACAATATGGATGAACCTTGAGAACATTATGTGAAGTGAAGTAAGGCAGTCACAAAAGCCCACGCACATATTTTATGATTCCATTCATATGAACTGTCCAGAATAGGCAAATCTATAGAGACAGGAGACAGATCAGTGGTTAATTAAGTAAGGCCAAGGGGGTTGGGAGAAATGGGAGTGGCCGCTAATGAGTATGGGGTTTATTTGAGGGGTGATAAAAATATTTTTAAATCGATTGTGGTCATGGTGTTACAACTCCAGGAATGTACAAAAAAAACATTGAATTTTACACTTGAAATGGGTGATTCGTATCATATGTGAATTAGATATCAATAAAGCTGACATCCTTATTATTTTTTATAAAGATATTAAGGAAGGTTTAAAGGAGTTATGCAATTTTACCAAAGTAATGAGTAGTCATCCTAAACTGAGCTTACAGTCTGGCTAGAAAGTCCTCACATATTAACCACTAGGCTTATTGACTCTGCTGATGTTAGTTTTGCTCTTCAGTGGGAGGACTGATTTCATTGAATCAAATATTTTGTTTAAAAAGCCATCACCTAATCTGGCTCCAAATAAAGTTTTCTGAGCAGACACAGATGGGTAGTATTTTAGTTTGCTAAAAGCCGACGGGAGCAACGTACCTGAAATGTGTTGGCTTTTATCATGGGAATTTAATGGTTAAAAGCTTACAGTTCTGAAGCCTTGAAAGTGTCCAAATCAAGGCATGAACAGAGATGCTGTCTCACTGAAGGTCAGCTGCTGGTGATGGAGGCATCTGCTCATCTGGGTTTCTGCCTTCCTATCCAGGCTTACTTTCTCCCTGAGCTCAGCTGTGGGTGTTCAGGCATATGACTCATCTCTCCCCTCTCCTCAAGAGCCTTTTCAGGGCCTCTTTCTGAGCCCCTGTCCTCAAGTGATTCCAGCCTCTGGCCTCCGGGACTTCTCTCTCAGCCTCTCAGGGTTTTTTTTCTCTCTGCCATGTTTTTCTATGTGACGCTACATGTTTACTCCCATTTATAAAGGACTCCAGCAAGAGGACCAAGACCCTCCCTGGGTCACACCTCATTGAGGCAATTCAATCAAAGCCCCTCCCCGCAACTGAGTCCAATTGGTTCAGTTGATTACGAAGAGTCCCACACCCACAGGAATAGATTAACTCCAAGAACATGATGTTTTCTGAGATCCACAAAGATTTATTTTATAATAAAAATGATGACATACAATGAATAGCAATGTTGACTAAGTCAATAGAGGCATTAACACAGTTAGTTCTCAATGTCCAGATTCTTAACAAATCCCCACAAGGGATGGAGCGTATTTAGTTGCTAACAAAAAGAACAAACATTTTTTCACAGTGCCTTACAGTTTGCAATTTTTATTACCTTATACCCAGAGTTCTAGTTAGCATCCAATCAGGTGTTTTAGTTTCTAGACTAAAAATGTCAAACATATCTGTTATGTTATTATGGCTAATTCCTCCTTTTCATTTAGGATTTTGCTTAAGGCGTGTAGGAATTTCAGAATGGATTCATAGAATTTTAGAGGTAAAAGGAAACTAAGAGACCATCTAGTAAAAACATACAACTGAAGAAAATGACTTAAAAAAAATCAAATAATTTGCAAAATCACTAGATTCAACAAGGCTTGGAGCTGAGCACTATATGTGTCTTATCTCATTTAACCTTATATCATTTAAACTTCACAGCAACCCTCTATAGTATAGATACTATTATTATTTCCATTGTATAGGCAAGAAAACGGGAGCTTTAAAAAGTGAAACAACTTGTCCAAATCATTGAGCAGCGGAACTTGGATATAAACCTAAACTAGTCTGATCTGTTCTTAAACACCATACTACACCTTAATCACTATCAATTCAAGAATCCCATCATTTTTATTAAAAAAAAAATGACTGGCATTTGAATCATAGAATAAAATTGAAACATAAAATAAGTTTATCCATATATTTATTATATTTAATAAAATTAAATCACAAAATAAAGTTCATCATTCTGAAAATTATTAATTAGCCAGAATTTAAACTTGAAGAGAAATTGTGACAGATAATAACTCTCAACTTTAAACAATATGCAATGGCAATGAAACTGTTTCCTCATCCTGCTACACGAATAAGGTAGATTTATAACAGAGAAATGCACTCGCAGTAAACAAAACACTGTTAATTTTCTGGAGTTATTGGTACATGTTATAACAAAGACTTTGCCTCCAAAAATGATAAAATCAAATCAGTCACTTTGGGCATCATTTACAATATTGACATTGCTGCAATAGGAAATATTGTTGGCATCTTTTTTAACTGTGTTTGCAGCTCACCTAGAGTCAAACCAGTCTATTTACCCAACGTTTCTCTCTGCTTGGAATGACTTCTCTCCACTCCCTCCCAGCACTCCTGCAAGTATCCAATCCTCTCCAGAGTCCCGGAAGTTAATCATGAACTCTAGCTCATAATTGGCTTGTCTTTCCTGAATTTCAAAGGTAATAGTTAGAATCAACATCACCCGTGCTATGACATAGATATTGATCATATGTTACCAAGCATATATTATGTTACCAAGCATGTATTTTTCTCCACCCAAAGGACCATATACTTCTTACGGAGATGTTCTTTAAATTTCTATTGATTTTTCATCTAAATATTATCTAGAAAGTTATATGCACACATTCGAGGAGCTTACTAACTTTAATTTACCTGGCTCTGAACAAAAGAAAAAAAATTTTTTTTTCATTTGTTGGGCTTTATCTCACTTCTATAATCTATAAAACACCTCACAGAACATCTCCCCTGGGGCTCTGCCAATTTCTGATCTTTCATCAGGCTGCAGACACCTCAGGATTAGGAATGGATCATAACTATTTTGGATGAAAAATTCTACCTAAATATAACTTCTTTGATGACATTTTTTATCTTTACTTTTTCCCTTTAAGAAGTACAGTCCATTCACTTACATTTGGATTATGATAAGATTTTTATGTTTATTAACCTTGATTCATACATCTTGGTTTAGGGACAGGCAATTTTCCCCTTAAATACATAAGATATTTAGGTCAGAATATTCTTTATTTTTCACGAGACTTTTAAGGCTTCCAGACAGTAAATGTTAATATTCCAAACTGGTAACTTTGAAACCCTAAGGTGACTTCCAGATCATGGCATAAATTTACTTGTAAGTACAAAACAGTAATCCAATCCTCCCATTCCATATGCTGGTAAGAGAAAACTGCTTTGTTTGACCATTTTCTCCTCCTTCACTTTATCCCTAGAAGTATGAGGATTTCCATCCATATCTGCTGGGACTGAAAAACTGAATTCTCCTGCTGCAGGCTAGACCGGAGATATGCTCCATGAGGCAGCAGCTCCTCACATGTTGTTGTCGTGCACCATGGGGGTCTCAGGCTGTGGTTATAGGCATTTATTTGGGATCATTACCCCAGTAGCTAGAGGATTCCAGTCTGCATGTCCTGCAGGGGTCCCCAGTAGACACAATTTTGTATGACCGCTGGTGTGAGCCTCCTGTAAGTGACGATGACTCCATCCACTGTGGTGTGTGGGGCTCTTCCTAGAAGTCCTGTTTAGACTATGTCAGGTAACTAGTATAAGACTCAATTGGATTTTGTATTTCCTTACCTGCTTTTCGTCTTTATATGATTTAATATCTTTAAATATTATAATTCCAAATCTGAGAAGTTTGTGCACTAACCAGAATTTGATTATACTCAGTTAGGGTTAATTTCACACACAAAAAAATGATACTGCTTCTGTAGTGGTTTGAGTTTGAATTAATTATGAATTCCAAAAATATAAGTTAGATTATGTTTGTAAGCTCATCTGTTCATCTGGGCATGATTAAGTTATGAGTAGGGCGTTAATTGCCACGTCAGTGAGACGTTGAGCCCCACCCCTCGGTGGGGGTGGACTCAAGTAGAAGCAGAGATTAGAGAGAAGCAGATTGAGAAA
>PVKH010014889.1:0-16308 GCA_004027955.1 Chaetophractus vellerosus
CATGGTTAAAGAGGGACATTCAAAGGAGAGAAGATTTGGGAAACAATTCTAAGCTTCTATTATGAAACTTTACACACCCAAATGGAAGTGTTATGGAGGTAACCATGTGGAAAACTGAACTGCAGAGAAAGGTTTGGATGGACACATAAAATTGGAACTCATGGCAGGATAATAGGTGTTTAAAGACAAGGTACTGGATTAGAACAGCAAGAAGATGAGATGCTGAGGAAGAAAAGTGATCTAAGGACTGAGCCCTGGTATAAAACTAATAAAACCAGCAAAGTAAACATAAAAGATAAGAGTTGTCAGGCCAGATTTAAAAATAAACAGGAGAATGTTATGAACCAGAAACTACATGATAGAAGCAATTCAGAGAGGAGCCAATTGAATTCTTGAACTGGTTCCTCCTCAGCTTGCACCATTTCAAGTATAGTGACTCCATTCTCACAGGTGTTTAGTCCACAGCTCTGCCATGTTTCTTGACTGAGTTTGTTTTTCTCCATGATACATGCACCCCATAAGCAGATCCCTTTCCTCATATTCACAATACATCCACACCAGGCCCCTTCTCCATTCCTTCTCCACTCTGTTTCAAGTGCCTTTCTATATATTAACAGGGGTACATTTCTCTGCATTCACACATGTTCATTTCATCTTATAACTGTGAGGATAATGTCCTACAGCTGCAAAATCTTTTCATGTTTGATTCCTTCTGATGGGCTTAAACCTTGTTAATATTTGCCAAATTGATCTACAGATTTAATGCACTCTCTAGTAGATTCTCCATTGAATCCTTTGTAGAAATTGTCAACTTGATTCAAAATTCATATGGAACTGTAAGGGCCCCCCAAATAGCTGAAACAACCCTGAAAAAGAAGAACAAAGTAAAAGGACTCACACTTCCCAATTTCAAAATTGTTACAAAGCAATGATAATCTATACTGTGTGGCACAAGCACAACATTGGACATAGAGTAAAAAAAATACAATTGAAAATCAGATATAAACTCACATGTGTATGTTCAATTTGTTAGACAAGGAAGCCAAGACCATTCAATAAAGACCATCAATAAAATGAAAAGACAACCCACACAGAATAGGACAAAATAATTTCAAATCATATCTGATAAGGGACTTGTATTTAGAACATACAGACAACAATTAAATAGGCAAATGATCTGAATAGATATTTTCTAAAAGAAGATTAATAAATGGCTAATAAACATATAAAAATATGCTCAACATTATTAGTAATTAAGGAAATGTAGATTAAAAATATAATGCAATACAACTTCACACCCTCTAGGATGACTGAAATCAAATAGAGATAATAAAGAGTTGTTTTGGATGTGGAGAAATCAGAACCCACAAACACTGCTGATGGGAATAAAAAATGATGTGGTCACATTGCAGAACGGTTGGGCAGGTCCTCAAATGATAAAACACAGAGTTATCACATGATCCCGCAAATCCACTCCTAGGTATATATTCAAGAAAAATCTTAACATATGTCCATTAAAAAGCTTGACTGTAAATGTTTATAGCAGCATTGCTCATGATAGCCAAAAGTTGGAAATAACCCAAATACCCACCAATTGATGGACAGGTAAACAAATGTGGTATTATATCTATACAATGGAATTTGGCATATAAGAAGGAATGAAGTACTGATACATGCTTCAACTTGGATGAAACCATGAAAACTGTATGCATGGTCACAAAGAACATGCATTTTATTATTCAATTTATATGATAATCCAGAATAGGAGACTCTGTAAGACTAGAGGTTGCTTAGGAGTATGATGAAATGGTCAGAGAGTGTGGAGATACATAAATGGTATGGCATTTCTTTCTTGAGATGATAAAAATGCTCTAAAACTGACTATAGCAAACATATATCTCTAAATATACTTAAAAACATTGAATTCTACATTTTAAATGGTTGAACAGTATGATATGTAAATTCCATCTTAATAAACCTGTTTAAAAATCTGTGTGAGAGACTATCTTGTACTAGGCCTGCAATCCAGGTCTCAGATTGTGTACTGTTTTTCTTTTCTTGTTTCTTAATAAACTCTTTATTCCCTTGCCTACCCTAAAAAAATATCTGTGTGAGCATCATATATCTGGTCACTATTTCTTAGATAAAACATCAAAGGAGTGATCAACCACAGAAAAAAATATGGAAAAACTGGAATGGATCAAAATTCAAAGTTTATATGCTTGAAAAGACAATCTTAAGACAATAAAAAGACAAGCCACTGATTGATTCAAATATTTTCAAATCTTATATCTAATAAAATATTTGTATATAAAATAAGGTACCCCATATTTTTAGAGATAAGGAAATGAGAGTCTGAGGGGGAAAAGGGGGCAAGAGATTTGAATAGACACATTTTCCAGGAATATAAGGCAGTAGAAAATAAGCACATTAAAGGATATTTAACATCATTAGTCTTCTGTTAATGCAAATTAAAAGTACAATGAGGACAACCACCAAGATAGTGACAGAGTAAAGTGCTCTGTGAATCAGCTCCTGCTACAGGGCAGTTGGTGATGCCCCAGAATAAATACTCTAGTAAGCCAGATGACAAGACACCAACAAAAAATTGCAATTCACACCAAGAAACAGGAAGATATGTCCCAGTAAAAGGAATGAGATAAGCCTCCAGATGGCATAAAGAAGTTGAGACAACTAATCATAGATGTTCAAACAAAACTCTTTAATAAATTCAATGAGATGGTTACAGAAATTAAGGATGTTAAGAAGACATTAGATGAGCACAAAGAAGAATTTGAAAGTATACATAGAAAAATAGCAGATCTTATGGGAATGAAAGGTGAAATAAATGAAATTTATACACTGAATAATATAATACACTGGAATCATATAATATACACTATAATAATATTATCATATAATAGCATATTTGAATATGCAGAAGAAAGGATTGGTGAGCTTGAAGGAATGGCCTCTAAGAGTGAACATACAAAAGAACAGATGAAGAAAAGATCGGAAAAACTTGAACAAGTTCTCAGGGAACTAAAGGACAGCAAGAGATGTGCAAACATACATGTCATGGGTGTCCCAAAGGAGAAGAGAAGGGAAAAGGGGCAGAAGGAATATTTGTAGAAATAATGGTAGAAAATTTCCCCACTTTATTGAAGGACATAGATATCCATGTCCAAGAAACATGAAATACTCCCATCTTAAAAAATCCTAATAGACCAACTCTGAGACATGTACTAATCAGTATGTCAAGGGTCAAAGACAGAGGGAATTCTGAGAGCAGCAAGAGAAAAGCAATGCATAATGTATAAGAGATACCCAATAAGATTAAATGCTGATTTCTCACCAGAAACCATGGAGGCAAGAAGACAGTGGTAGGATATATTCAAGATACTTCAAAAGAAAAACTTCCAGCTGAAAATCTTATAATGGGCAATATTGTCTTTTAAAAAGGAGAACGAGTTTAGAATATTCACAGATAAACAGAAACTGAGAGAGTTTGTAACCTAGAGACCTGCTTTTCAGGAAATACTAAAGCATGTGCTACAAACTGAAAAGAAAATACAGGAGAGAGAGGCCTGGAAGACAGCCTAGAAATGAAGATTATATCAATAACAGTAACGAAAAGTGTCAAAAGAGTGGTGAAAATAAAATATGACAGATAAAACCCAAATATTCAGAAATAAACTTAACCACTAATGTAAAGCACTTGTATTCAGAAAACTACAACTCACAGTTAAAAGAAATAAGAAAGGCCTAAATAATTGGAAGAACATTCCATGCTCAAGGATGGGAAGACTAAATATCATTAAGATATCAATTCTCCTCAAATTGATATATGGATTCACTGCAATCCCAATAAAACCCCAAGAGCATTTTTTAAATAAGTGGAAAACATGATTATCAAATTTATTTGGAAGGGTAAGGGGTCCTAAATAGCCAGAAACTCCTTAAATAGGAAAAGCAAAGTTGGAAGACTCTCATTTCCAGAATTTAAGTCATATTACCTAGGTACAGTGATAAAAACAGCATGGTACTGGCATAAAGACAGACACATACACTGATGAAACTGAATTGATGGCTAAAAAACAGACCCTCACATCTATGGCCAAGTGATTTTTGACTAGCCTGTTAAACCCACCCAGCTTGGGCAGAACAGTCCATTCAACAAATGGTGCTGAGGAAATTGGATATCCATAGCAAAACAAGGAAAGAGGACCCCTATCTCACACCCTATACAAAAATTAACTCAAAATGAATCAATACCTAAATATAAAAGGGAAAGTCTATGGACATGTATATTACTAGATGGGAAGCTGAAAATTGTAACATGGGATTTAAAATATAATGAAACCTCATGTAAAATATGAATATGGGTGATTTCACATATATAAAATTGTTTTACAAACTATAAATACAAATATACTAGAGAGAAGGAAACAGAATAGCAGCTGCATATGGAAGGAGAAGCATAGAGAGATTGAGAGATGATGAGTTTTGTTTGTTTGGTTGGGTTTTCTTTATTATTACTGGAATAATGAAAATGCTCAAAAATGATTGAAGTGATGAAAGTACAACTATGTGATTATACTGAATACCATTGAATATACACTTTGGATGGTTTTATGCTTTATTAATATGTATTAATAAAAATGTATTCATTAAAAAATAAATGAAAACTATAGCACTTAAAAAAAAGAAAAGAAACAGACAGAGATGATCGCCAAGGAAATGGACACAGACAGAAAGCAGAGGAGGGTCAACTCATAGACCTGTGCACCAAAAGAAAAAATAAAGTCAAATTTTTAAAAAGTATGAGATTTATTTATACTACAGCCCCCCATCTTCCTTTATTAATAACACCTTATAATTGGATGGTAGATTTTTTTACAGTTGATGAATAAATATTGAATCATTGTGTATTAGTCACGGTTTTCTAGGGAAAGAGAACTGACAGGAGATATCTTTAAATAGTATGAAATTTTAAAATATTGTCTCATGCGACTGTGAGAATGCACAAGTCCAAATTCTATAGGGAAGGCTGAAAATCAGGGGCTCTCATGAAGGTCCTTGATGAATTCCCCAGGAGATGCTGGATGTTTGAAGTAGAGATGTCTCTAAATGATGAAATCACTTCCCCTTTTAAGGCCTTCAGCTGATTTGATGAAACATCACTCATTGCTGATGGCAAACTTCTCAGTTGGTTGTAGTTTTAACCAGCCATCTATGCAATCAACTCACCGATGATTAAAGTCCATGAAATGTCCTGGTATGACAATTAGTCCACTGCTGGCTTGACCAAACACCTGGGCACCATTACCTGGCCACATTAACACATTAGCCTAAACATTACACATGGCTACACAAGGTCTATAGTGTATTTTTTGTTTTACATTTAATTCCATTGCCCTAAAAATTCCCTACATTCCACCTATTATCACCCCCCTCCCCTCAGGACTTCTGGTAGCCACTACATTTATATCAATGTTACATGTTCTTCCATTACTACTGTATTAATGTTTATTTTTATCTGTAGTTGCAGTCCCCCTAATGGTTGTTGATTCCTTAACCTTGGGGATTTGGGGATGTGCCTGTTCTGCTTCAGACTAAGAGGGGGTGTAGATCTTATGAGACAGATGGAAGGAACTGTTTTGCTTGCAGTTGTAGATAGTCTATGTTATTTTGGGGTGGGGGTTGTTCATCATTATCATTTCATTATTTTCCTGGGTGAGTCCAATGAATTGGAGAGTAGGTATTGGCTGCAACTCAGCTGAGATTCAAAGCCCAATCCATATGAACACACCAAAGATTTAAGACTTTGTTTCATATATTTAATGAGCATAGTGCTAATTATAGGCTAAATAAAAGGGGTAGAAAATTACATGTACGGAAATTATAAATGAATCTAACTCTTACATTGGTAATATAGGTTCTCATATATTTCAAGAAAAGGCCCACAGACAATGTGTGGATTTCAAGGGATAATGTTCATTGCTTATACTGTCTGGACAGCTCTAGAGCCCTCAGGAGCACCCCTATTTGAAGCCTTGTTCACAGTGACAGTTAGTGAGATCTGCCTGAGACATGTATAAGTTTAACCAGTGGAATGACCTCCTGAATCATTTTGAAATCTCTTAGACATAAAATCTCTTTTACATTTGATGTTTCCCCCTTTTTGTTAAGGTCTTTTTCCAAAAGCATCACTGGTTGGTGCTTGGTATTGATCCCTCAGTTCCAGGGAGGTTTGTCCATGGGAGGCATGTCCCATGCTAGAGGGAGGAGGAAGGTATCATGTTTATTTGCTGAGTTTGGCTTAAAGAGAGTCCACATTTGAATAACAAGGGAGTTTTTAAAAGGTAACTCTTAAGCAATAATTACAATTAGTATAAGTTTCTGTTTGACAAGAATAAGGTTTATAGTTATAGACATTAATATTGACAGCTTGATGTATTGGTCTGTTTTATTAAACACTTCCTAAGTGTACTTGAGAGATTCTTGTCACTCTTTTTAAATATGTAGCAGGACTCTTCAGGAAGGGAGTTTAATATTTTGTTTTTTATTGTGTAGGCTTCCACCCACTGAGATAACACCCTGTGACAAGATGAGCACATTCATATTCCATAGAGGCATGACCCATGTGCATTCTTCCCCATACATCCACCTATCCCCCCAATCTGCATCCATGACCAACCCCTGCCATATTTTCTGAAAGAACATTCCTACATTGTATTTTCAACCACATACCTCTACCTTCCCAGAGTTCACCTGTTCCTTCCTCCAGTCCTCCCCCAAGTTCCATTATAATCCAATCCACCCTTGCAACAATGCTCATTCTCACACTCCAGCACTTTTTACCCCATGCAAATCCCTACACCACCATCACTGCATCCTCTAATACACTGCCCCCTTCCACTTTATCATAGGTTCTTCCCAGATAGAGCATTGTCTCACCACTCTGTACTCAATTTTAGTCTCCTGTAATGTACCTTCCAGACAATTTCTGTAAGTCTCTTCAATATGTTTAGGTTATATCATTGAGGTCATGGAATATATATCCTTTAGTGATTGGTTTGCTTCACTCAACATAACATCTTCAAGATTCATCCATGTTGTTGTGTGTGTCACTACTTCATTCCTTCTTACAGCTGAGTAATATTCCATTGTATGTATCTACCACATTTTTCTTATCCATTCATCTGTTGAGGGACACTTGGATTGCTTCCAACTTTTGGCAATAGTGAATAATGACATTATGAACATTGCTGTGCATATATCAGTTCATGTCCCTCCTTTCAATTCTTCCAGGTATATATCTAGAAGTGGGATTGCTGGATCATATCACATTTCTAAAATTAGCTTCCTGAGAAACCACCAAAATATCCTTCACAATGCCTGCACTATTCTACATTCCCACCAGCAGAGTATGAGTGTTCCCATTCCTCCACAATCTCTTCAATACTTGTAGCTTTCAGAGTTTTTTTGTAGCAGCCAGTCTAATAGGTGTAAGATGATATCTCATTGTAGTTTTGATTTGCATTTCCCTAATAGCTAGTGATGTTGAGCATCTTATGTGATTTTCAGCCATTTGTATTTCCTCTTTGGTAAAGTGTCTATTCAAATCTCTTACCCATTTTTTAAATAGGATGTTTGTCTTTTTATTTTCAAGATGTAGAATTTCATTATATATGCTGGATATTAGACCTTTATCAAATAAGTGGTTCCCAAATGTTTTCTCCCATTGAGTAGGTTTCCTTTTCACTCTATTTAAAAAAAATACATATTTTAAAAGATACTTAGATTATATAAATCTTACAGAAAAAATAGAGGGGATTCTCATATGCCCTGCTCCCCATACCTCCAACATTTCCCCACATTAACAACATCCTTCATTAGTGTGGTGCATTCATTGCAATTGATGAACACATTTTGGAGCATTGCCTCTAAGCATGGTTTATAGTTAACATTGTAGTTTACACTCTCTTCCACACAATTCTGTAGCTTATGGCTAGATATATAATGGCCTTTATCTGTCATTGCAATGCCATTCAAGATAATTCCCAAGTACCAAAAATGTTCCCATATTATACATGTTTTTCCCTCTCCCTGTCCTCAGAACTCCAGTGGCCACTGCCTCCACATGCCGTTGAGTAGGCTTCCTTTTCACTTTCTTGACAAACCCATTTGAAATTCAAAAGTTTTTAATTTTGAAGCATTCCCATTTTTCTTTTATTGCTTGGTTTTAACTGTAATATTTATGAAAGCATTTCCTAATACAACATCTTGTAGATGCTTCCCTACATTGTCTTCTAGGAGCTTTATGCACTTGGGTCTTTATATTTAGACCTTTGATCCAACTTGAATTAATTTCTGTATAGGGCATGGGATGGTGGTCTCTCATCCTTCTGGATATGGATATCCAGTTCTCCCAGCACTACTTGTTGAAAAGGTTATTCTGTCCCAGTTGAGTGGGCTTGGTGTCCTTATCAGATATCAATTGGGCATACATGCAGAGGTCTACATCAGAACTCTCAATTCAGTTCCATTACTCAGTATGTCTATCCTTGTGCCAACACCATGCAGTTTTGACCACCGTAGGTTTGTAGTGTGCTTTAAAGTCATGTAGCATGATTTCTCCTTTTTTTTCCTATTTTGAAAATATTTTTAGCTTTTGGTGGCCTTTGTCTTTCCAATAAATTTCATCCTTGGCTTTTCTATGTCAGTAACAAATGCTTTTGTAACTTTTATTGCATTTGTGATAAATCTGTATATCAATTTGGGTAAGATAGGCATTTTAATGATATTTAGTCTTCCAATCCATGAATGTGGAAAATTCTTCCATTTATTTAGATTTCCTTTGATTTCTTTTAAAAATGTGTAGTTTTCTCTGTACAAGTCATTTACATTCTTAGATAAATTTATTCCTAGATATTGGATTATATTATTTACTATTATAAAAGGAATTGCTTCTTGGTTTCCTCCTCAAATTGATTATTATCAGTGTACAGAAATGCTACTCATTTTTACATGTTGATCTTACATCCTGCTACATTATTGTACTCATTTATAAGCTCTGTAAGCTTTTTGGAGGTTTTGGGGGGCTTTCTATATATAAGATTCTGTCATCTGCAAACAGGAAAAGCTTCACTTCTTCCTTTCCAATTTGGATTTTTCATTTCTTTTTATTTAGGCTCTGATTCCCTTATTAGCAGTTTCTAAATGAAAATATTTTTACAAGTAAAAACATTTAACCATTAATTTCTATGAAGGCCATCAACTACAGACCATAGCAGAAGTTTTGTTCTGTTTCACTTTTACACTTGTTGAAGATGAAACTTTGACATGTACCTGACTGCTTATGCTTTTGCAGAAGCATCAGAGTAAAACAATGTAACTGACAAGGAAATTTGGCTGTTTCTAAGACATATGATATCTTTAAAATAACTAAAACCATGAGTAACAATATCATATTGTTGTCTTATATCACAAAAATCATTATCACTACATAATATGGACAGTGAGAACATTAAGTCTCTAGGAATTTTATACAAAATTTAACTATTTATATGAATATTTTACCCATACAAATTTGACCAAAAGAGGGTTAATTTTTTTTAAATTTTGATAACACTTCCTAAATACCTCCCATGTAATTCATAACATATTAAATGAACTTTATTTTTAGCACCTCACTTTTCACAAGGTGATAGAAAAAATTATTTGCAACCATTTGAAATAAAAATTTTCTTTAGGGTTTGACATTGAGAAAGCAAAATTTCTAAAGTTGTCAGATTTGAACATTATGTTAAAGAGGAAAATGGGTTATTGTGAGACAATATTTGTTTTTTTATTTAACTAAAGTTAAGAAAGACTTAGTTTTATAAAATTGAGACCTGTTTTTCTTAAACACCAAGATTAAGTTAATATAAATTAAAGATGTTATTTTGATAAAACACAGACTTTCTGACTTTTACACTTATTCTTCAGGAAAAAGCTCTTTATAACCTCTTACAAAAACAGACCAATAGGGGAGCAGATGTAGCATGAGTGGATGAGCATTTGCTTCCAATGTACAAGATCCCAGGTTTGATCCCTGGTACCTACTTTAAAAAGCATATAAACATGCAAACAAATGTAAAAACAAACTCAAGGGAGCCAGTATAGCTCAGCGGTTCAGTACTGGCTTCCCATATACAAGCTCCAAAATTCAATCCCAAATCCCAGTATATAAAAAATAAATAAACAATTTAAAAATGTCACCTTATTAGAGAGAAAACCAACTTTCAGTTATGCATCTGTATATTACTTGATACTAAGGTTTATAAAATTTTTATAGATAGACCTATTGAGTCTTTCCAAATTTAACTATAATATCATTTTCCATGAACCTTCTGTAACTTTCTATATCTATACAGGTTTTGAATATTTTCTTCTTTCTCATTCTGTAACAACCAGTCATTTTATTTCAGGAAGAACTACTCTTTTTTTTTTTTTTTTTTTTGCTTAATAAAATACATCCTGTATACCTTACATAATTGAGTTACCAAAATGATTTTGGAAACTGTCTTCAAGTAAACAATTACCATCAAAATCAAACTTATCAGAATAACATTAAATATTTAAGACACTTATTCAGTGCACTTTGAAACATTAATATACAATCATTTAGGAAGGATTAATAGATATTACACTGTTATATGAATTTTGATATCTATGAGGGCACTTTGTCTCTACTGTTTTATGAAATCCTTGGAATCAGTTATACATAGAATTTAATTCATTTGAAGCTAGGAGAGACTTTTTCTCTTAATTGAATTACTAGTATTTACTTAAACGGCAGTGTATTGAAAAACACTGCTTTCTTAGAGGAAAAAGAGTATGCATGTTGTGCTGTTATTTTTGGGATTGTCCAGGTTGTTTACAGTAATGACAAGTACTAGTGCCCTGCATCCAGGTGCCTAGAAAATTTTTTGGCATTAATTTAGCTGCTGTATTAGCTTGTGATTATTTTTTTTCAGTTTTTTTCTTTTAAACTGTTTATCCAGATTTCTACTTACTTTCACTAGAAGTTCTGTAAATTAATTGGCAAAAGTCTGAGTAATCAGGGTTATAAATCTGAGTAAGATTGAAACATTTGCAAGACTCGCTAGGTATTCAGTAAGATTTAGGGAATCTTATTATTACAGAAAAGGAGTTATGCTATGTTAGGACATAGAGGGAGGGGACAGGAGGATTACAAGGGGCACCAGAAGCTCAATTTACCCAATTTCTGGGATGCCAGGAGTTCTTTTTTTTCTTTTTGAGCTATAAAATTTTTCTAAAAATGATTGTGATGATTAAATCACAGCTCTGTGATTATACTGAGAGCCATTTATTGTACACTTAGAATTGATTGTATGATCTGTGAATAAAATTGATTTGAAGGGAAAAAGCAAGAAATGATATCCATCCAACAAATCTTCAGGAAGGATTTATCTACCATGCTGTCAAAGGTAGGCCACAGGTGTATGAACATTGGTCATCCAAAATCAGACCTGAGATAGATTAAGTTAGGAGTTCAATACATTCACCTGATTATAATTAAAATTGAGGTTACTACTGGCCCAGCTAAAATCTTTGGAAAATTTCAATTTAGGGAAAAAAATAACCTGAGCTCAAAATCATAACTTGGGTCATATAAAAGGATAATTTCAGGAAGCAGGTGTGGTTCCAGTAGTCGAGTGCCTGCTTCCTAACTAGGAGTCCTGGATTTGATCCCCATTGCCTCCTAAAAACAAGAAAAAAACAAACAGCAAGTAAATGCAAAACCCAACTCAGGGGAGCTGATGTGGCTTAGTGGTTGTGTACCAACTTCCTACATATGGGGAATCCCCTACCCCAGCACCTAAAAGAAATGGATAATTTCATAATTATGGATCAGATTCATAACTTTTGAAATATAATGAAGGCTTCAAAGTTAATTAAATAAACATAGATTGGAACTTCCAGGAAGACAGCAGACAAATAACACATGAGACTCTCTTCTCCTCCAGAAAAATAGCTAAAGTACAGACTGAAAGAGCCCAGAAAAAGATCTTCTAAGATTTAGGACACAAGGCAGGTGAAGGCTGGACATCACCCAGAGAAGTGGGACAAAGGAGGGAAATCATGATGACAGAACTGTGAGTTGAAACCAGTGGCTGCTGCTTCTGGTACCATGAACCCACACTAAAGAAATTTAGAATTCTCAGGCCTCTGGGTCTGTGTCTACAGACAAAGGGGGCTCCAGGGACCTACCACTGCAGGAAAGGGGAGAGAGGAACACAACATAAGGCTGACTCAGCTTTTGAATCACAAATTTGGACTGCTGTGTCCCAAGGGTCCTTCCACACAGGGTGTTGTTGCACCAATGTTTGCCTTGGAGCCTGCAAGGAGTTAAAGATATAAAACCCTCCCAATCTCCTCCTCTGCTTACACAGACTGATTGTTGAGGACTCAGAGGGGAGTGGAAATATTTCTGACCCAGGAAAAGGGAGGAGTTTACCAGAGAAAGCTGGAGAATTGTCTCAGAGAAAGTTTGAATTACAGGGCCCCTAGTCTCCAGACAGGAAGCTCTATCACATTAATCCAGTCTATGTTGCAAGAAATGCACTCTGACCAGGCATTGAAACGAGAGCTGTTGAAGAGTGCCATCTGCTGGCAGACCAAGGAAGTGCATGCAAGAAAATTAAAAATAAATAGGAGAGGTTTTTTCTGGCCTCTATAGCCTCCCACCCCAAGGCCCTAGGAAGCAAATCCACAAACACTTACTGGATCCAGTGCCCAGTTTTTAGCAAGCAGGAGGACAATCCTAACAATCCTGGTCAAGCCAAGAATCAAAGAGCAGTGTTAATACACCACCTGCTGCCACTGAATCTTGACAAAAGAGAAAGAAATTGGGCATCTGAGTAAACTACATCCAAATCAGATGCCTAGACATCAGCAAAAAATTACAAGCCTTACTAAGGAAATAGAAGACATGGCCCAAGAAAAGAAATATAGCAAAGCCCCAGAAGAGATGTAAAATTTGAGAGAACTAATCAACAAGATGCACACAAATTTCCAAAATAAAATTAATGCATTGAAAGACAATATGGATAGAGATAAATGACATCAAGGAGGCATTGAGCAAGTGAAAAGAAGAATTTGAAACCCTGAACAGAAAAGTAACATAGCTCATGGGAATGAAAGACACAATAGTGAGATCAAAAACACATTTGAGGCCTACAATAACAGCCTTGAAATGATAGGAGAAAGAATAAGTGATACCAAAGTCAGAACAGCTAAACTTGAAGAAATAAAAGAAAAGAGAGAGAAAAGAATGGAAAAAATTGAGAAGGTGTTTAGAGAGTTGAATGACAACACAAAACACAACAACATATGTGCCATGGGATTTCCAGAAGGAGAAGAGAAGGGAAAAGGGGCAGGAAGAGTATTTGAAGAAATAATAGCTGAAAGTTTCCCAACTCTCATGAAAGAAATGATCTCACAATTCCAAGAATCACACTGTATGCCAACAATAACAAATATGAATAGACCAACTCCAAGACACATACTACTCAGAATATCAACTGTCAAAGATAAAGAGAAAATTCTCAGAGCAGCAAGGGAGAAGAAAATCATCACATACAAGGGATGTCCAGTAAAACTTAGCACAGATTTCTATTCAGAAACCATTGAGATAAGAAGGCAGTGGTATGACACAATTAGGATATGGAAAGAGAAAAACTGCCAGCTGAGAAGTTTTTCTTTAGCAAAATTGTCCTCAAGTGTGAAGGTGAGTATAAAATATTCACAAACAGAAACTAAGAGAGATTGCAAAAAAGAAGGCACCTTTGCAGGAAATATTAAAGAAAGCCTTAGAACCTGAAAGAAAAGGAGAAGAGACAGGATTGGAGGAGAGTATAGAAGAAAGAGTAGCAGAAAGGATAACTAAGAGTAAAAAGATAGACAAAAATAAAATATGACATAAAAAAACAAAAGTATAAAATGGAGGAAGTAAATAGTGCATTTATAGTAATATCATTGAATATAAGGTGATTAAACTCCCAAATCAAAGGATATAGGCTGACAGAATGGGTTCAAAAAACATCAGCCATCCACATGCTACTTACACCAGGCTCACCTTAGACCCAGGGATACAAACTGGCTGAAAGTGAAAGGTTGGAAAAAGATACTTTATGCAAATAGTACCAGAAAAGAACAGGGGAAGCTATACTAGTAACAGACAAAACAGACTTTAAATACAAAAAAGTTATAAGAGATACAGAAGGCCATTACATATTAATAAAAGGGACAATCCACTAGGAAGATATAACATTCATAAATATCTATTCACCTAACCATGGTGCCACAAAATACATGAGAAAAACTCTGGCAAATCTGAAGGGAGAAATAGACAGCTATACAATAATCATTGGAGACTTCAACACCCCACTCACATCATTAGATAGAACAACTAGAGAGAAGATCAACAAGGAAATAGAGAACTTGAACAATATGAAAAATGAGTTAGACCTAACAGACATATACAGAACACAACATCCAAACTCAGGGGTTGTACATTCTTTCCATTTGCCCATGGATCTTTCTCCAAGATAAACCACATGTTAGGGCAAAATGCAGCTCTCAATAAATACAAAAAGATTGAAATTATACAAAGCACCTTCTCAGATCATAATGGAATGAAACTGGAAATCAATAATAGATAAGAAAAAAGTAAATTCACAAATGTGTGGAAGCTAAATAATCAGTGGGTCAAAGAAGAAATTGCAAGTGAAATCAGTAAATATATTGAGACAAATGAAAACAGGAACAGAACATATCCAAACTTATGGGATACAGTCTTGAGAGGGAAATTTATAGCCCTAAAAAAAAAGTTTGAAAGCTTTCCACCTAAGATCAGGAACAAGATAAGCATGCCTAATTTCATCCTTGTTATTCAATATGGTACTAGAAGTTCTAGCTAGGACAATTAGACAAGAAAAAATTGAAAGGCATCCAAATAGGAAAAAAGGAAGTAAAACCCTCACTGTTTGTGGATGACATGATCCTGTACTTAGAAAATACTGAAGTATCCACAACAAAGTAAATTGAGGTAATAAATGAGTTCAGCAAACTGGCAGGATACAAGATCAACAAACAAAAATCAGTTATGACTTTGTACACTAGCACTGAACAATCTGAGGAGGGAATCATGAGGAGAATTCCATTTTAAATTGCAACAAAAAGACTCAAATACCAAGGAACTAATTTATCCAAAGAAGTACAGGATCTTAATGCAGACAACTACAAAATAATACTAGAAGAAATTTTTAAAGACCCTAAACAAATGAAGGGCACTCTGTGTTCATGGATTGGAAGACTAAATAACATGAAGATACCAATCCTACCCAAACTGATCTATAGATTCAATACAATGCCAAACAAAATCCCAACAGCTCACTTTACAGAATTAGAAAAGGCAATTACCAAATTCATTTGGAAGGGTAAGAGCTCCCAAATAGCCTAAAGCATTCTAAAAAGAAGAGCAATATGGGAGGAACTTCACTGCCTGACCTTGAAACGTATTACAGATCTACAGTGGTCAAAACAGCATGGGACTGGCACAAAGGTAGACACATCAATCAGTGGAATAGAATTGAGAGTCCAGAAATAAACCTTCACCTATACAGTCAACTGGTTTTTGATAAACTTACCAAGTTAAAGTTAATGGGACAAAACAGTCTCTTCAACAAAAGGTGCTGGGATAGCTGGATATCTATACCCAAAAGAATGAAAAAGAACCCCTATCTCACTCCCTATGCAAGAATCAACTCAAAATGTGTCAAATACCTAAATATAAATGCCAGAATGCATAGTCAAAGTATTAAAAGAAAAAACTTCCAGCCAAGCATTCTCTATCCAGCAAAGCTGGGATTCAAAAATGTGGAGAGTTTAAAATATTTACAGACAAACAGAAATTAAGAGAGTATGCCAATAATAAACATGCCCTTCAAGAAACACTAAAGGAAGTTCTGCAGGTTGAAAGAAAAAGCAGGAGAGACAGAGTTGGAGGAGAGTGTAAGAACAACTAAAAAGACAAAAAAGAGAAATAAAAACAACATATGACATACATAAACCCAAGGAAAATATGGCTGATGTAAGAAATTCCTTGAGAGTAATAACACAGAATGTTAAAGGCTTAAACTAACCAGTCAAGAGATACAGATGAACAGAACTGATAAATAAATATGATCCATCTATATGTTGTCTATATGCACCTTAGACCAAGGGATTGAAGGA
>PVKH010014890.1:0-16306 GCA_004027955.1 Chaetophractus vellerosus
ATTGAGGGATGAGAAAACCAAGAAGTGTAATGAGCCAAACAGCTCCAAGGAGTCTTACTGGGAAGTAAAAAGTGATTCATCTATAGAATAGAGACAGATGGCATCAGTTTTCAATGATATGCCAAAATTCCTGTGATCTTTTTCTTTGTATGTCATTATTAAATGATTTTGAGTAGTAGTATTATCAAGAAAGATAACATAATTAAAGCCATTTTTTATGTGGAATCAATTCATTATATAGGAAGAAGGGGCAGGAATATGGAAGATCTTCAAATATTAAAAGAAGATTGTTATTTAAAAATTCCTTTAGTTATTTGACACCCAACCCTCTAATTTCCTATTATTGCTTACTAGTAAAAATGAAATAGTAGAAGTTCTTCCTAATTCGAATTATAACTATAATTTTACAGCTGTTATTATTTGCAGGCAGTCAGGTTGCTAACCATTTATTTGAACACATTTAAGTAGATTTCCTTATATATACATATATCTAATTTATTATTTTTATAAAACAATATAATAATATATTGTAAATGGTTTGTAATGATTTATCACTACAATAGCCTTTCACATATTCTGATAGTTACACATTAGCTGCCTTGATTCATTCAATTCTACAACTTTAGTTGTTTGACCTGATATTTTTCTAATACTATTTCTATCTACTCCTCAATTTCTCTGACTTATATGTCTCCATGTATCCTCAGTTCTATCTCTAATTAGTTGATATCATAAGTCCTTCTCTTCTGGTCACCTGTTTAATACTATTTCAATATACCATCTAATAGAGAATGTCCATTAATAGCAATAGCAAACTCTAAACTGCAATGAATTATATGACTGGGATTTTTATCTAGGCTTTTCTCCTCATAAAATATGTTTTTTTTTCTGTGTCCTTCCATAATAAGCTTTCTCAAAAGTGAATACCATATAAATATTTGATTTATTATATTTCTATCTACCACACTGAAATTGAAATTATGTACCTAAAAACCAGTTGTCATTAGGATCAGTATGTTTGAGTTCTTCATGGAAATAGCTAGATTAAAATTTTATATGGCAAAAATAAACACCCAAAAATCATGAAGTTTAGTGTTTTACCTGAATTAATATGTTCATTAAAGTACAAATATGCAAATGAAACAAGAAAAGAATTTAATTCTACTTATAATTTCCAAACATCATTTTGAGCAATAAAGTCAATTTTCTCACAACAAGAGTTAACAGAGGTGATCATAAGTATCAAAATTTGACAAAATGAGTTTCATATCTTCTCTCACCCTTTCTCAATGAATTTATGTTTAATGCACCCTTTGTTATCCAATTCATCTCTGCAAGGATCTACTATGGATCGTCTATCTGCACTCTGCTTGCGTTTAATGGTATGTGTGTTTTAGAGGTGGATGATTAATTATTAGAAGTATGGACATCATTATTCTGTTCTGTTCTCTCCACAAGCTATTAAATAGCCAATAGGTAGAAAACAAGTTAATCATTTAATATTTATTGGTCACTTACTACTTAGCATACTGTGTCCTGAGGTAGTAAAAATGGCTTTAGAACACTCCCACACTTTTGTTTTTCTCTTACTTTCCTGAATATTCCTCAGATTTCCTTGCTGGTTTCTCCTCTTCTCCTTGACTTCTTAATGTTAAAGTTGCCAAGGGCTCAGGCTTTGGTTTTCTTTTTTTTATCAATCTCCTCCCTTATTTAGTGATCTCATCCAGTATACTGACTTTGAATACCATTTACATCCTGTCTGTCAAATTACATGCTGACTTTCAAATTCGCATCTCCAACGCCAGACAACTTTCCTAAATTCTAGAGACATGTATCCAGCTACATAGTCAACATTTCCATTAGGAGCCCAGGAGACACCTAGGAAATCAATATGTCCAAAATTGACCTTCTGACTTCCCTAAAACCTCTGTTAGCTTTTCCATTTCAGTTGAGGACAACTGCATCCTTTTAGTTACGTGGGCCAAAATTCTTGGATCATTTCTTGACTATTTTTATCATAGCTCTGCATCCATTCTGTTAGGAAACATGGTTCTTTTACCTTCAAAATATAGGCAGAGTCAGATTTCTCGCCATCACTCCTATCTCAGCCACAATAACCTTCTACATATTTTTTTTTCAGCCTGAATGATCCTGTTAGAATGTAAGTCAGATCATGTTATACTCCTGCTTAAAATTCTTCAGATCTCCATTTTATTCAATGTATGAACCAAAGTCACTTTCATGGCCCACAAGGTTCCACAAAACCCCTATTACCTTTCTAACGTCACCCCATTCATTTTCCCCTACCTCACACTTCTCCAGTCACCTCAAACATGCCAGGAATACTCCTGCCTCAGGAAATTTGAATTAGCTCTTCTTTTCGCCTGGAGAGATGAACTACACACAGGCAAAAATGTCCACGTGTCAATGTCATTCACTTGTAGTCATTACTCAGATTCCATCTTCTGAATGATTCCATACTATTTGACTACCCTGTTAAAAATTGTGACACATCTGTCTTCATAGCACATATAAACACCTAACATACAATTTATTCCATATATTGTTTGTATTGTTTATTTCCTGTTTCTTCTTTCTAGAATGTATACTCTACGAGGAGAGAAAATTTAATCTGCTTTTTTTTCACCTGAAGTATGTGCTTGGCACTTACAAAATTTCATCTATTCTATAATCCACATTTAAAAAAAATTATCATCTTTACAATGGATGCAGTTTACAATTGATAGCAGGTCATATATCAATGAACAAGATTATTTTGCTTCTTATTTGTACTTAAAATAATAGTCTCTATTACCATCAATGACATCTTAGTTTCAATGAAATGTTAGGAATTCATGAATATATGTTGAATGAGTGAATGAGAAACAATACAGTTTAGTTCTTTAGGCATTTATATACTAGTCGAGTAGCAGGACTTGTAGAGAGATATTTATAATACAATATGCAAACTATTGTAAAGATATTAACTGAGCATAGAAAAGGAATTTATTCTAGTTTATTCCTGAGTGAAGAGAAAGAAAGAATGCTCAAAGAAAGCTGTTACTACTACCAGTAGGTAGGCAAGATATTTAGTTACTAGGATGGAAAGGGATAGGTCAGAAAGGTAGAAACAAAGGCTGGAGAGTAACTACTGGTTGTGATTAGGAAGCATATACAATTTATAATTATTAAATTACATGACTTTAATTTTGTCCCTGAATAATGTTTAAAATTATTATGGTAAGCCTTTGCCCTTATTTTGCTTGATGTATATGTAGATTTGCTTCATGCTCATGCAGATTTTCATGTACGTGCTCTTTCTTAATCTAACATCTGGGAAACAAGTAATTACTTTTACATTAATAATAATATATTCCCTTTTGGGAATAATTAGAAGAAAAGTGTGCCCAAGTATTTTTACAGAGCATCCACAAAACCTGAAAATATAGTAAATAATATTTTATTTTATTTACAATTTTAAAAGGTCTTGACCATAATATGTGTATTTGCCTGTGTTTCCAGACTTCATAAACATCTTGTAGCGATATCTGCAAAGAAGTTTTTGAAAAGTCAGTAGTGGATGGGAAGGTAAACCCAACTCACAGAATTGCAGTCTTACATTTATTAGGAGGGAGAAAGGGGGGGGGTGGAAGGGAAAAAGGTCCATGAACATTTACCCTGTCAAACTGTAAGGGTGTTTATATGTCTGGTTGTTTGTTTCCTTGCTTGCTATTTTGCTGTTGTTGCTTATGGTGTTTTGGGTAGAGTGAGGAGTAGATTTAAGAACCATATTATTTATAGATAGAATTGGCTACTAAAATTGTAACAAACTTTCAAATTATTCTGTATTTTGTGGCCATAAGATGGGAACACTATACTGATGATTCACAGAAATATATTGAAAATGTGTACAAAAACTAAACACACATCAAATGTACATGAATATCTCTTCGATTAACATATTATCTACAACAAAGATAAACTAATTTTAAAAGTACTGTGTATAAATATAAGGAAGGGAGATACTAGATATATTTAAAGTGCAAGGATGAACATTTATGGTACAGTATGTATACAATCAATTTAACTCTATCTAGCTCTAATTTTTTCATAAAATGATCTGAATGAAGAAATATATGTAATAATAAAATGTCTTTTCTGGAGAAGAGAATGAAATTTCATTTAAATTAGCCATAATGAAATAAAATAATTGTCCTGGAATGTCTAGCTAACATAGCAATGGAAAGCTTTGATTGACTGATTGATTTGTTCATTTCTTCCTTAAAAATAATGAAGCACTTCCTGTATTCTAACTACAGGACCATGTGCTGAGTTAACTATGAAGCATGCAGTCAAGTGAGAGCCTCCAGCAGACTAGAGTCTACTGAAGCAGGAACCATTTTTTTGCTCTTGTTTCCTACTATAGTTCTACCATCTAGCACAGTGCTTAACACACACTAAAACCACTGAATAAATATGTAAGGAATGAATATTGAATAATACTCAGCAGTTTATATAAGTTTTTAGAAATTATATCTAAATATTTGAGATAAAAAATAAACACCTTGCATTTTTCCTTGGATTATTCCTTTCACACCTTACTTCCAACTCATCAGACTATGTCAACATATGCCCCACATACAACTGCTTCTTGCTATAACCTTAGTTCAAGGTATTGCCATTTTTAACAAGACTATTATAATGTCCTTTTGCTGGTCTCTTGTTTCCACTGTTAAACATACACACACACACACACATTCTCTATATAGCAGCCAGTGTGATTATTTTTTTAAATAAAATCAGATTATGTCATTCCCCTTTGAAAAACAAAAATAAAAATCTCCAGTGGTTTCTCATCACAATTCTTACCACAAGATCCACAAGAACTGCACCCAAACTACCTCTCCAATTTCACTTTCTATCACCCATCCACTTGTTTGCTGAGCTTCACTAAACTTGCCTTACTGTTGTTTAAACCTGTTAGACTGTTTTTGGATTTGAGACTTGTCAATCCTTCTGTCAATCCCTTTCCTCCAATCTGAAATGTTGCTCTCTCCAAAGTTTGGCTTTCTTTCTCACTTTTTGAATTATCTGTTAAAATGGTGCCATTTCAGGGATGTTTCTCTTGACCACCTCATTTGTAAAAGATCCCCACACCACTTCTTATGCACTTAATCTGCTTTATTTCCCTTTTGTTGTTTCTCTATCTCTCTTTCTCTCCCTATAACACATGGTATGTTAACTCTTTGCTTCACTTACTGACTTTGCTCTAGTCTTCTCTCTGTGGACTAGTTTCTTCCCCTAAGCCATAGTTTCTACTTTTCCACAACCTTGGATTCCACCATGAAGCTGAAAGCAGCTTGAAAACTACCTGAACCTTTAGCTGACCTTCCCACAGTTAATGTGTGTATTGTTTCAGTGTCTCTGTTCCCGGTAGAGAAATCTGATTGGCTTAGATTTTATTGTGTTTATGCACTCCTATCCTCTCAGCTGTGAAGAGACAGGGACTACAATGACCTAGGTCATTCAACATTTTAATCGGGTCTGTGTTTGAGTAGTTCCAAGAGAAGGAAACTATAGATGTAGTAAAACTCCCATATAAGTCGACCATATATAGATATTGAAAGTATCAGAAATAATGGTCTTACATGAAAAAAGTGAATATCTATAGTAACTATTGAAACTTTAACCTTTGTTGAATCTCATTTAATATTTTATGGATTTCCAAATGTTTGCCTTGAGTATATTCATTACATCAGTACTGCGGTCAGTATTAAAGATTGCTTACAGAATCTTTGTTTCATGTTTCTATGATCCTATATGTAGTATTAATATTCTATAATGAAATAATGACTTCCAGGGGTATTTGTAAAAATTTATTGGATCTAGCACAAATAATCAGAGTGTTAACAATTTTTGAAACTATGCTTGGCATCCTAGATAATGTCATGGGCAACTAAAACTGAAGAATGATTGTTTGATCCTAGCATTGTCATTGATAAGTTTGAACAAAGTTAAGTTTGCAAAGGTGTCTTTTCTCAAGAATAACATTAAGAAATGACTGTGAGCACTGAATTTAAATGCTTATTAAGTAAACGTATGAGCTGTCTATTGCTGTGTACAAATTACCTCAAAACTTAATAATTTAAATAAAACAAAAAAGCATCTTAGTGTTTCTTTGGGTAAGGAATTCAGAAGATCTTTGCTTGGTATCTCTGGCTCACATTCTCATAGGTTGTAATTGGTAGGCCAGCAGAGCCTGTATTCATTAGACTGGAATTGGAAGATTCCCATGAATTTGGCAGGAGGCAGCAGTGTCTCCAAACATGAGCTTCACTATTTGCCCCTGTTTTTTCCATGTGGACATCTCAGTAGATTGCTCATGATATATTATATTAGTCAGGGCTCTTTAGGGAAACAGAACCAATAGGAGATATGTATGTATGTATATATATACATATACATATGTATGTGTGTGTGTATAAATATTATGAAATTTTTAATAGGCATTGGGTGAGCCTAGAAAAGGCATGAGGGAGAGAAGTGAGTGAGCCATGAAACTATCATGCGAAAGCTTCCCAATCAGAGTAAAGAGGAAGTGCAAATACTTCAATAGTACAGGGTATATTATATTTCATGATTCATAAATTCAACTTTGCCCAACTTTCTGTTATAAAGTTTGATGTTGGTGATCTCAGAAGCATATTTAACAGTTTCATACAGTAATTAACCTTTTGGATATTCTAAGATATCATGAAAATTTTCAAAAACTAAAAATGCATCTTTACAGAATACTCTTGATAAACACTAAATAATAAGTTGTTAAACATACCTGAAAATTTAAGTTTTTAGTTCTATGGCTTAAACATAGGGGATCCAAATGTCACAGGAAGTACAAATCATTGCACAATTGTCTTATATTGTATTTTCTGTTTTGAACATGTTAGTTTGGACTTAGAGGAATAAGAATAATTTTGAAATCTTATCAGGGCAGAATTCCATTTGCAAAACACAGGTGTAGAGATAATTATCCTAAAATATCAGATTGTATTACAAAATCAAATCAGTCAGAAAATCAAGTATTGGAAACACACTTCATTCAGATCTCTGCCTTTTTCTTGTAAGAGAGTCTAAAGAGTTTTCAAATCCCAGCACATAATAGATATACTTGGCAGGTACCCTGCTCAATGACGAATATGCTCACCTCTTCAGGAGGACATTACAGGCAGCAGGGGCTTTGGACCGCCTGCAATCTGTGAGCAGGTACTTTTTTTTTTCACAAACCTTACAACCCATGGAGTAAACCATGCACAGATAATCTGACTATTCTCCAAGCTTCTTTTGATTAACTGCATAAGAGAGCAAAGATGTATTGGGGGATGAAGTTTCTGCATTAAACTTATGAAAAGTTAAGTATGAAAAAATGACGCCATGTGATTCCAGAAAGGTGTGCCAGGACAGTGTGTTCCCACCACAACCATTATAGGGGTGCATTTGCACATCTCTGCTGCCTGTTTTTCTAAGAGGCTTACACTCAGCAGAAAGAGCCTCATTCTTGCCGTTACCTTTCCCTGTCATTAACATGTGCTGTACAAAGAAAATTCCAACAAACCTCTGCTTATTCAAATTTGCACTAAAAGGAAAAAGAAGTTAGAGATGAACCTAGCTGAGCTCAACATTGCATCTGTACCTGAATTGGTTCTTCAGTCTAAAAAATAACCTAGATAAAATCAGGAGGGGAAAGCTTGTAGAATCTAAACTGATAGAGCTCATACATGGTACCCATTCTTCTTATGGTTAATATGTCTAAAAATATCAACATTATAATAAGAACTGTCATTTATGGAGTGTTTACTTTTTATTCTACTATGTAATTTATTTTTGTTATCTCAGGAAAAGCTCAAAACACCTCTCTGAATTTGTATCTATAAATTATCCTCACTACAGAGATGGGGAAACTGATGCACAGAGAAGCTAAGTAATTTGTCCAGTGTTACATTGTTACAAGGTTAAATAGTTGACCTAGGATTCAAACCCAAACAATGTGACTCTAAAGTTTGTTTGCTTAGTTATTAAAATATACAACTAAAAAGATTATATAGAATGGAGCTTGGCAAATTTAAGTATCCCTTTCTCATTTAGATATAAAAGACAGAATTGTCATAACTCTAAGCCTGGTTTGAAATAAACTGTTATATGTCAAAAAAGTTTGAGAGGTGACTCTGTGTTCTGACATATATGCTGCGTGTTTTCCTTTCCCCCTTCTGTGCCCTTCACCAGGAGCTTGACCTATATAGATTAGGTTAATGGGCTCTCTTCCTCAGGCTTCCAGTGCAGAAGGCGGTGGGGTCATTATTCCTCTGGCACTCACTCTGTGGTGCAGCCAGCATCCAATTGAGTCTCTTAACCAAAGGTCTTAATTCCTTCAGGCAACCTTTCCTAAAAGACTTCCCAGTTTCTCAAGGGTGGGAGCCCCTTCTCTTCTCCAGCTGTGGTTTAGGTATGGTGCCCTATTCTCACTAGCTCTGGAGTCTTGCACTACCCTTTGTGGCTTCTTAACACCCTGCCTGCAATTTTGTTCTTTATACATTTATAAAATTTTATAAATTATTCATTTATAAAATTCTCCTTGAATTACCATAATTGGAATATGAAATTTATTGATAAAGTTTAAAAAGTTTTGTGTACTCATATAGAATAGTGAGTTGCTCACATTTTCATAGCCACACATTCCATTAAGCATGCTTGCTCATAACCTCCAAAGATTTCCTGAATCTTTCCTTTTCTGCTGTCTACCTTTGACTTAGTAAATATCAGGGTCAACATGGATCACTTTAGAATCATATGGCAAAAACATAATTGGCTGCATTGTAGATTCAATCCTCTACTTTAAAAAATGCCAAGTACATTCTTTGTTAAAAAGTTGGTTAGGCTACTCCTAGAACATTGAAACATTGATCAACTGTGAGTTATAGTTATAATTAGCACCATGTTCAAGCAATATTGAGTGAGGCCTCAGTGTGGGTGCACAATAAAATATGTTCCTATGTTTTACTGCATAGATCATATTTCCACACCAAATGAAGCTGTTTGAATATGCCGTGCTCTAAGTCCCAGTCATTCCCACTTGCATTTCTGGACTCTCTGTCAATGCTGTTCCTATGAAAATAACTTCATCATATTATTGTTGCTTTATCTTTATAATTCTAGCATGCATACAGCCCTTTTTATTTTGAACTCCCAAATATTGGTGTTATTGATCCCTTATGTGAGGCAGGGACTAAATCTAAGTTAGTTCGTTGGAACATTCATTTATTTGAGACAAATTGTGGGACTTTTTTCCTTGTGCTGACTACGTAACTTCAACTTGTTCAATGCCCATGACAGAACTTCCAAAGAGTGCCAAATATGTTACAAATGTGGACCTTATATTCAAAGAGGAAGAAAGGCACTAGCTTATCATGATCATTAGAGAAAATCCCCAAGTGCATATATTCTGCTGGTTCAGTTGAATTAGATCACCTCAATACTTAGATAACAACAAATTAATAGGAACTGCAATTTCAGATTTCTTATCTTAAATGGAATTGTAACTCAAATTGCTTAGTTTTCCTCAGTTGTATGAATCCATTAATAGAACATTAGAGAACAACACATATCCTGAGTCCTGATGGATGGGGAGAGAGTTACCAGACACTGGATAATACGAGGTTGCTGAATAGAAGCAGAGGTAAGGTTTAGCAGTTTCAGACACTAATCATGGAATAATCTACTGCCTTTATAATAGAAACCAGTTTGACTCTTGAACTTACATCATTTTACTCCCAAGTGATAGAATTGGGGCCTTGGCCCTAGACCTAAGAGAGAACACAATTTTGTATTATTCCTTTTAGCTCAGATAATAGTGATATTCTTCATCCAGTTTTTTCTTTCTGAAACACTTTATGACCAGCTTATGTTGCCTCACCTTTGTACCATTTTCCATTGAGAATTTTAATAGTAAACAAAGATAAAAGCTTGAAACAATCTTCTTCTATGTTTCTCTTCTTTTTTCTCTATGAGGAAAAAGATTTGAGAGAAAATATGGATTCCTTAGACAGCTCTAATGGTCGTTATCATTTAAAAATAAGTTGTTGACTATTGACTAAGTTAGAATGCTGCATGTAAATACAACTGTGCTCTGATTTCAAATAAAAATAGAGCTTTGACTTGGCTTTACTAGACTAAATGTGATTGAAGGCCTTTCTTTACTTGAAAATAAAAGCCAAGTTTCTGTAAATATGTTTTCCTTTGCATGTTTATACAAAGCAAACCAAAACAAAATACTCTGCTTTCTATGCAGCACCATCGGAGTGATAGTACCTTCTCAGAGCAATATGACTCATACTGTTTTACTGACAATTAATGTATTTGATATATTCAAATATGTTCTTAATGCATAGGAAAAGAGAATGTGCCAAATCATCAGGGTGGTTTTGCCAAACAAACTAAGCTGTTGACAATATGAATAACTTGTATTGATACTGGGTGTATCCTTTTTTCCCAAAGTAGTCTCATTTATTCTCATTACATATTTGTATAATACTTTTCTCCAAAATTTAATTTATTTACTATTTAATCAATTAACAAGCTAAAAATTTTAAAAATAGTTCAAAGTTTTTGTAGTTCTCCATTTAATATGCAAGGAAATAGTTAATCCCTAATGTTGAAAGACATGTATTTCAACTTAACATGTCATTAAAGTTATAATTACATATTTGTTGTATCATAATTTAACTCTACAATTTAAAATCTTTGTCTAAACAATGATAATATTTAAAGGCAAAAGAAAGGACGATGTTTGCTTTGAATTAAAAACCCTTAAATTAACTAGCATAATTAATAAATTAATAAGTGAATGTTTTTATAATTTGAGATAATTCAAGCAATAGAAAAGGAAAATAATATAACAAAGGAATGGAATGTGTGCTTGCCAAGGTGCAGCCTCTAAATTCTAACTCCTAGTAACATAACAAGCAGAGAAGACTGTTGCATCATAGTCAGTAGGAATATTTTATCCTGTCAGAAGATTACATAACAAATGGTTACTTTGCTCAGTTTGATATGACAAAAGAAGGAAAGTCACTGAGCTGAGAATAAGAGGCCTAGCTCTGCAATTCCATGGTTGTATTACCTCGGTAAGTCACTTTACCTCTCTGGATCTTACTTTCTTTATCTGGCAATATAGAGTAATGATTAGGGGTATTTATTCTTGAACCAGTTTGCTGAGGTGCAAATTGTACTCCACCATATATGTGTGATATTGTGCATGTTTCCTAACGTCTTTCTCTGTGTGAGAACTATTTCCTCACTGGAAATTGGACATGATTTTAGTACCAGCTCATAAGACTGTTGTGAAACTTTAGTGAGTAAATGCATGTAAACCATTTAGAATATTGCCTACTCCATTGTAAATTCTAAATGACTGTTGGCTTTAACATGATAAGATAAGATCATGAAATCATGGATTTTTTATATTTCATTTTGATTAATATTGTATTTATTAAAGACCTCAGTATAAAATTAGAAAAGAACAATGGTTTCTTAGATTCAGACCACTTGTTCATGTAAAATTTTATATTGATGAAGCCCTTGCCAAATGTAAGAAAAATAATGGATTATTTACAATATAACATGCCTGGGCCAACTCAGATGAGTGATGATCAGGCAAGTGAGGCTGTCATCGCTTCTGACTTCCAGCTTATATGGTATCAGCAGAAAGAACGCGGCTCTTGTGGTGCCCAATGAAAAGAGAAGATGAGATTATTTGGGAGGTTATTGATATGGTGTCTGTTGATCTCTCGGTTTTAGAGATGCGCTCAGTCTCCCCAGATTCACCTAAAAGCTGTTTTGAAGATAATCTTTCAGACATCTGGGATGTGTGTGGCAGATGGTAATGTGTAAACCAGATTTGGGGTGGATGATGTAGCCCTCATCACAATTAGGGACTCTAGAGACGTAGCTTGGACTTTTCAAAGATCTTTCTTTGCCTCTGTATTAGAATCCCCACAAGGAAAGTATCTTCTTTACTGCTATATTCCCAGTGCTGCACACAATGTCCAGAACACAAAGAGGTTTGATAAATGTGTGTTAAATATAAGGATAAAAGGAGCACAGAATATTTTTGGAACTTTGAGATTTAACATTTTGAAACTTATGATGTGGCAGGTAGCAGCATCCCAAGCAAGGTGTTTTTCCAGAAATCTCAAGAGTCACATCAGAGATGATGTACTTGTTGAAAGAGAGTTATGAGCAGCAAATATCAACAAGGAGAATGTAGATACAGAGTATAAGCAGATAAGAATTTCTGTAGAGATACAGATACTACCTGAACACTGTTGAGGCTGTCTGGAGTGTTCTAGAATTATGATGGTAGATTTTGGGCTTGGGAGAGGTAAAAAGGAAGTTGTGTGGAGACTTTGATTTATTAAAAGTAGGATTAGCCAATAAAGTTTAAATATTACAGTTTGTGGTGATTATTATCTTATATTAATTCTAAATAGTTATACTGCCCCAAAATGGGTGAAAGATTCTATACTTGATAGTTTAGTATTTCTGAATAACCACCTCAAGAAGTCTTTACATTTAAAGCAATTTAGTGGTAATCCTATTTCATACATTACTAATAGTATTTAATTTAAAAAGAATTGATAATGAATAACACCTGTTAGCTTTATTACATGACATCAAAATGAGTGTGATCTAAGAATGGCTTCTACGGAATAATTCTTCTGTCCATAAAAAGAGTTTCCTTAAAACATAGATGACTTCAAATGCTATTTAGCAGTAGAAAGGGCCTGAAGGAATGGACGTAAATCTTACAACCACCTCCAATTATTTATGTTATGTTCACTGTATACAGTAGGAAATGGTCTAAACTTGTAGTTAAATGATCTAAAAACAGAGGGAGAATTTGCTACTTAACAATAGAAGTAAGAGCAATAATAGAAGATCCAAGAAAGTGGAAGTTGTGAGAGGAGATTGTAAGTTTGAAGGGAAAACAAGCCAATACCAGAGAGAGAATGAAGTAGAGAAGCAAAATCCCAGAGTTCAAGAGAGAGGAAGAGTGAGCAGCCTGCATCTACAATCACCTCGCTTTCTTAAAGATATTCTGTTCTAGTCCAGCCCATAGGAACTGTGGTGGTTTGAAGTTGTATGTATCTGTGTTATTGTGCCACAGGGTTGCCGATGCAGAGTACCAGGAATGTGTCGGCTTTTATAATGGGAAATTTATAAGGGTAATAGCCTAATAAATTCTGAGACCATGAAATGTCCAAGTTAAGGTACCATCAGAGATGCTTTCTCACCAATGTCAGCTACTGGTAATCCTGGTGTCCTGCCATGTGGTGAAGCAAGATGATGTGCTATCTGTGCAGAGGTCCTTGCCTTCCTCTCAAGGCTCACTATTTCCTGGAATTCAGCCATAGATGATCAGGGATATGGCAGGGCTCCTCTCCTTAGCCTTAAACTGAGATGTGGGCCCAGCAATTCAGGGGTCTCTTTCTGTGACTCTATGTTCTGGATCTCGCTCAGTCTGTTGGGTTTTCTCTGTTTTCCTGCAGTTCTCTCTCTCATGTGGCAGGATCAAAATGGTGACTTCCTTTCTCTGTGTGTCTCTCTCTATGTCTCTATTAATATCAGATCCAGCAAGAGGGTGGAAACCCAACCTGTGTTACAGCTCACTGATGTAGTCCAAACAAAAACCCAAAAGCCATCTAATCCAGTATCTAATCGAGGCCATCAACTGAATTTAATGTAATCACAGCTACCGGAATGGATTAGTTAAAAATCATAGTCTTTTCTTGGCCATAGTCACCAAATTCAAACTGTCACAGTATGCCAGAAAAACATGTTCTTAAAGTCAATCAGTTCCTGAGTGTTACCCCTTTTACATAAGACCTTTGATGAATCTTCAGGTAAGGTGTGTCCCACATCAATAAGGATGGGCCTTATTCCTATTACTGGAGTCCTTTTGAAATCAGTCTAAGAAGAAAATTCTGTCTCTTGGGAAAACTGATATCACATCTGCTTTTATATCTGATAGCAGCTTCATAGTCTGCTAGGCTTTGGTATGAGAATTGATTAATACAGTAGGAGTTCAGGAAAATTTATAAGTTTTGTTCATCATATTATTACTGACTATCTTATATTATAATCCATCTGCTTTTTCTATGGAATTTTAAACCCTGAGTTACGTACAACTAGAATTTCTTTTAATGCAGTATATATTGAGCCTAGGGACTTAAAGATTTATATGTCAAAATAACTCCGTGAAATAGGTAACAATAGCCTATTTTATACATAAAGAAATTAATCAATGTTTCAGAGGGTAAATTCAGGTCTGCAAGACTCCAAAAACAACAGTTCTCAAACCTAATGCTAGAATAAGGACAATACCAGCCTCTGATCCAAACAGCCTAAACCTTGTCTTCAAGGATCTGGAGTACCTGAACTGCTAAAGATGAGGATACCAGTGGAACTTACTTGGGAATATCGATTCAGGAAAAGTCAAGTTTTTCTAAGTTTCAAAGGTGAGATCCTCTGAATGTTTCCTGCATACCTGATGACAATTTCCTTATTTGCATGTATTAAAAACTATCTCTCATCCGGGTTACTTAAAGAACAGAGCACATCCTGACTTCAGATGTTTTCCCTTGGGTTGATTACAATTCCATAAAGCCAAGGCATCTTGGAAAACATAAAACAATATATTTTTTCATACGTTTTTATTATAATTGTTTCACTTAAAATAAAATACAAGATTTCTTTTTTTTTTACATATCCCCCCCCCCTTTCTACTTGTTCTTGCTGTGTTCATTTTGCGTTCTTCTATGTCTGCTTTGCCTCCCCCCGTTGCGGTAACGCACCAAGTCAGCTCACCCCCGTTGCGGTGACACGCTGAGTCAGCTCACCAGTGAGCAGCAGCCTTGCCCACTCCCAGGCGGCTTGCCCCACTGGCGGGCGACTCTGCTCTGCTCGTGGGCTGCTCCATTCTGCTCGTGGGCGACTTGCCTTGCCTGTGGCAGCTTTGCCCTGCCCACTGCGGCTTTTTGCCCTGCCCACTGCGGCTCTGCCCTGCCCATGGCAGCTTGCCCCCTCAAGGAGGTCTGCCCTGCTAGGAGAGGTCCCCGGGAACTGAACCCGGGGCCTCCCATGTGGTGTACTGGCGCCCTATCTGCTGGACTACAGCTGGCCCCAAAATTACAAAATTTCTAATTGGTCCCCTACTTCATTCTCTTAACTGATTTCCACTTTAAATAAGCATCTTCACTTAAATGATTTGGAAATTGCAACCAGGATGATTATTTTAAACATTAATATATTTAAATCTCTGAGAAATATACTTAACAGGTGAATTGAAAATTATACGTTCAAACAAAAGGAGCAGTAAAGTTATTACTAGGGGAATTATAAATAAGTATAACTATGTTAATATGCTCATATGCCAGTTGAGTCCTGAAACCCAGCAGAGTTGTGGCCAACTCCTACTCTCCAGTTCTTCAGGCTTGCCCTGGATATCTAACAAAACAATGGTGATGGACCAGTCCCATCCCAAAACAAGGAGTATCTTCAAATGCAGGCAAAGCAATTCCTTTCCTCTGCCCCATAATATTTACTTTGCTTCTCAGCTTGAAGCAGTCAAAGTGAACAGTGTTCCAAATCCCTCAAGATTGAGGAATGAACAAAAATAAGGGGAAAGTATAACCAAAGACCAAAACAGATTTATTGTTATTGCAGTTATTACCTTGTGTCAACTAAGTAACTTGTAACATTGATATAAAAAAATAATAATAGAAATGAAGTCATACTTCAGCTTAGGTCTTCAACGGTGATTAATTTTACTCAAGCAGACCTGTCAAAATCCCTAATATGGCTTAAAGGCATCTCTGTTATCTGGCTTCTGTCTTCCTTTTCTTTTGTTTGCTTGTCTTCAGGTTTTTGGATCTAATGCTTTCCTTTTGCCTGGGATTTAGTTTGAATGCCCTTTACTTAGACTCATTCTTCTCTGTGATATTCCCATTTTTCACATTGTTTTGTTTCAAGAGTACCTACCTTCCCAATTCTACATATAGTCACATAGTAGCTATATTCATACAAATTAACTATTCCCAATACAAATAATTCTGGACCAAGATGGGCTCTTAATAAATAAAAGTCCTTCCCTACAATTTTGGAATTGGGGTCAAAATATTTAAATCATAGATTTAATTTTCTAGGTTGCTTCCCAGAAAATAAGAGATTAAATCCAGAGCTCTTGGTGGCAGCC
>PVKH010014891.1:0-16303 GCA_004027955.1 Chaetophractus vellerosus
AAAAAAAAAAAATTGATTAAAAATTATTTTAAAAAGGGTGATAACATTTAGGGAGGCTGCCACGACATTTATAGTTGTTGAAATGCACATTTGGTAGCAATTATTGGAGAAATAAAGCTATCTGGTTTTTATTTTTAAAAATGTAATGGAAAAGAAGCTAAAAAGAAATTCTACAATCAAACTTCCCTTTTCATTTTCAATGTCTCTGGGGTTAAGAAACAACATTAAGGCCTCCAAAATAACCAAAGGAAAGGGAAAGCAGACTATGCCACAGGCTATTGTCAGTAGCCTTGTATGTATTTTAGTTTTAGCTCATCCTAGATCCCCGCTACTCTTCAAGAGTGGTTTATCAGAAAATATTGGGACCGGCTCGATAGCCCAGTGGATAGGGCACCGGCATACCACATGGGAGGCCCCGGGTTCGGTTCCCGGGGACCTCTCCTAGCGGGGAGACCGCCTTGAGAATGGCAAGCCACCATGGGCGGGCCAGAGCCGCCGTGGGCAGGGCAAAAAACTGCCACGGACATGGCAAAAGCCGCCATGGGCAGGGCAAGTAGCCCACGAATGGAGCGCAGCCAGCCACCCTCGAACTGAAAGCCAGCCGTGAATGGAAGCAGAAGCCGCCCACAAGCGGGGAAAGCCGCGCCTGCACAGTGACCAGTCTCGGCGCGTCGCCGCAGCTGGGGCAGGGGGGGAGAGGGGAGATATGTAATAAAATAAATAAATCTTTAAAAAAAAAAATAAGAAAATATTACTTCCAGTATGGCCTATTATTAAAAACCATCTTGCTGTGTGTGGGTGAGCCTCTTACACTGTATCTATGTAGCATCAACCAATTCAATGGAATCTAAAGAATATACTCTTAGTGGGTATTTCAAAAATACTTAGGTGTTTGTTGATATATATCCAATATTGGGTTTCAATTTTAGATACTCCCCTTGGTGTGAATAAAGCTGGACAGAATGCTCCAGAATAGTCAATCTAAGTACAAGAGAGAACACCTAGATTCATGGCTTTATAGTAAATACAGGATTGGTTAAAAAGGAATCAGGCCCATGCTTTAGAATGAAATTCAGTATACCACTTTCAGTGGTGGATAGAACATCTAGACAAAAGATCAATAAGGAAATAAAGGACTTGAAAAATATCATAAAACAACTAGACCTAACAGACATAAATAGAATACTTCATCTAACAAGAGCAGAATACACCTTCTTTTCAAGTACACATGGGTCACTTTCTTGGATAGGTCTTGTGTTAGGCTACAAAACAAGTCTCAATAAATGTTAAAAGATTGAAATCATACATCTTCTCTGTCCACAATGGAATGAAGCTAGAAATTAATGACAGAGGGAAAACTAAAAAATGCCCATATATGTGGAAATTAAACTGTACATTCTTAAACAACCAATGGGTCAAAGAAGTAATTACAAGGGAAACTAGGAAATATCTTGAGATGAATGAAAATGAGAACACAGCATATGGGATGCGGCAAAGGCTTACATTTAAAAAAAAAAAAAAGCTCTCAAAACAGTAACTTATCCTCACACTCGAAACTAGACAAAGAATTGCAAACTAAACCCAAAGTAAGCAGAAGAAAGTAAATAATAAAAATTAGAGAAGAGATAAATGAAATGGAGAATTGAAAAACAATAGAATCAATAAAACTAAAAGTTGATTCTTTGAAAAGATCAACAAAATTGACAAGCTTTATCTAGACTGACAAATGAAATAAGAGAAAGTATGCTAATTAAAAAAAGAAATAGAAGGGGTGACATTGCTACTAGACTTACAGTAATAAAAAATGATTACAAGTGAATATTATCAACAATTGTATGCCGACAAATTAGATAACCTGGAAGAATTGAACAAATTCCCAGAAACACACAAATTACTTAAACTGACTCAAGTAGAAATGGAAGATCTCAACAGATATAACAAGTGAAGAGATTGAATCAGTCATTAAAAACCTCCCCAAAAGGAAAAGTCCAGGACTGGGTGACTTCACTGATGAATTTTACCACACATTCAAAGAAGAATTAACACCAATCCTTCTCCAGCTCTTTCTAAAAACTGAAGTAGAAGGAAGCCTTCCTAATTCATTCTATGAGGCCAGCATCAGCCTAATATCAAAGCCAGATAAAGATATCACACAAAAAAGAAAATTACAGACCATTACCCCTTATGAATATAGATGTGAAAATCCTCAACATATTATTAGCAAACTGTATCCAACTGCATATAAAAAAGACTATACACCAAAATCAAGTGGTATTTAGCCCAAGAATTCAAGGGTGATTCCACATAAGAAAATCAATCAATGTAATGCACCATGGTAATAGAATGAAAGGGGAAAAAAAAGGTACAGAAAAGGCATTTGACAAAACCAGCACCTTTTCTTGATAAAACACTGAGAAAACTAGGAATAGAAGGGAATTCCCTCAACATGATAAAGGGCATATATGAAAAATCCACAGCTAGCATCATACTCAGTGATGAAAGACTGAAAGCTTTCACCCTAAGATCAGAAACAAAACAAGGATGCCCAGTACCACCATTGATATTTAACATTGTACTGGAAGTGCTAGGCTAAGCATGTATGCAAGAAAGAGAAATAAAAGGCGTTCAAATAGGAAAGGAAGAAATTAAACCATCCTTATTCAGAGATGACTTGATCCTTTATATAGAAAATCCAGAAGAATTTACAAGAAAGTTACTAGAGCTAACATATGAATTCAGCAAATTGGCAGGGTGCAAGATCAGTGTACAAAAATCAGTGGTGTTTCTATATACCAGCAAGAACAAACTAAAAAGGAAAGCCAGAAAACAATTCCATTTACAATAGCAAGTAAATGAATTAAATATCTAGGAAGAAATTTAATAACAGATATCAAGGACTTGTATGCAGAAGACTACAAATCATTACTGAAAGAAATTAAAGAAGACCTAAATAAATGGAAAGATATTCCATGCTCATGGATTGGAAGACTTAATAACCTTAAGAAGTCAATAAGACCCAAAATGATTAACAGATTTAACACAAATCCCAATTAAAATTCTAATAACCTTCTTCACAAAAACTGAAAAACTAATCATCAAATTCAAATGAAAGGGCAAGGGACCCCAAATAGCCAAAACCATCTTGAAAAAGAACTAAGTTGGAGGACTCACACTTCCTGATTTCAAAACCTATTACAAAGCTACAATAATCAAAACAATGTGATATTGGCATAAGGAAAGACATATCAATCATCGGAATAGAATTGAGAGTGCAGAAATTAACCCATATGTCTATGCCCAAATGATTTTTTTTTACAAGGATGCTAAGTCCACTCAATGACTCAATGAGGACAACAAATTCTACTGGGAAAACTGGATACCCACATGCAAAGAAAAAAAAAGAAAGAAAAAGAAAAGAAAAAACCCCTACCTCACATCATATACAAAAATGAATTCAAAATGTATCAATGATCTAAATATAAGAGCTAAAACTATAAAACTGCTAGAAGAAATCAGAGAGCAATAGCTTCAGAAACTTTATTAGGTCATGGGTTCTTAAACCTTAACCAAAAAGACAAACGATCCAATTTTTTAAAAAATGGTCAAAGGACTTGAATAGATATTTCTCTAAAGAAGATATACAAATGGTCAATAAGCACATGAAAAGATGTTCAAAATCATTAGCTGTTAGGGAAATGGAAATCTAAACCAAATGGGGAGTTAATGCATACTGAGTATAGGGCATCTGTTTGGAGCGATGGGAACGTTCTGGTTATAAATGGTGGTGAAGGCAGCAAAATATTGTGAATGCATTGAATCCCACCAAATTGTATGCTTGGGAGAGATTAAGATAGGAAATTTTATGTTGTATATATGTGTCTACAATTAAAAATAGAGAAAAGAGACAATGACAACAATGACAATTAAATGTAATACATGGTCCTAGACTGGATCTAATAATGGAGAAGAAAATGCCATCAAGTACATTATTGGGACATACAAAAAGTTGGAATATAGAGTTTAAATTTTATTATCAATGTTAAATTTCTTGAACTTGATCATTATACTTTAAAGTGGTTACATAAGTGAATGTCCTTGTTCTTAGCCAATATACATGGAAGTATGAAGGGAAAAGCAAGGCTCCTGGTAGTGTACAGCCGGTCCTGGAAACCAGCTGCGCACAGCCACCCCAGCAGCATGTGCACTGTGCTACAGACAAGGAACGGTGGCAGCCAGCCACTCTCCCATAAACAGCAGTAATGGATCCCCCAAACATCTGCCATAACCAAGAACACCAGCAAGACGGTGACATAAGGTAAGTATTGCCTCAAGAGGGCAGGTTTACAGCACCATCCGTGTCTGGGGCTGCAGGGTACTGGCACTGGGTGGTCCTGCTTGATGGCAGCAATGGCCAGGATTGATGTATGGACTCTATAAACAAACCTGGGAAACCTTAGAAATGTTAAAAAGGCTGGATTTCCTGACATCAATCAGGTAAGGTTTTAGAACCAATGAAAATTAGGCATTTATGTCATCATAACCCATTCATACTCCTAAATAGAGAAGAGCAGGTGAACTGGTTCAATTTTGTATTTTTTTTTCCTGTTAGCTGTTATACAAATCCACTCAACAAAGGAAATGCTGGAGACTCAAAGGTAGTCACCTTAGGTGACTACCTTTGAGTGCCCCAAATGCCTTTTGGTAATAGCCTCCAATTTATGCCTCTATTAACAGGGAGTTTTGTTTTGTTTTGTTTTGTTTTGTTTAGTATGCTGGGATTTAGGGCAAAAAAAAAAAAACACTATACACATCTTCCAGGTTAAGAATTACTTAGCATGTGCTGTCACTATTCAAATGCCGATTTTTCTGGTCACGCTTTTCCTAGCACTTCAGCAAGGCCAGGTGTAGCTGGGAGCGTTGATTTTTAATAGTTTGTGAATATTACATGTGGAATCCATTGTGGAAACCCAGTCCTAGCCTGTGCATATTCAGGCTTTGGATACGCAAAGCCTCAATGGATATGTCCAACACTTTACGTGTTCTGAAAATGAATGACATGGGATTTCATTTAACTATAACTTGAACTTTAGAATGTTTAAAATAAAATTTGTCATAACAAAATGAAGCACTGGCCGAGACAAATGTTCCAGCCATGGATCGGTAAACTTTTTCTGTAAATGGCTAGATAATAAATATTATTGGCTTTACAGGCCATGGGGTCTCTGGCACAACTACTCAGTTCTGCCTTGTACCTTGAAAGCAGCCATAGATAATATGACAATGAATGGGCATGGCTGTCCAATAAAACTTTATTTACAAAAATCAGGCAGCGAGTCCACAGGTCATAGTTTGCCAATCCTTGTTCTAAAACCTTCTATGTGTCACAGATATCCTTTTTTTCCCCTTTGTTCAGTTCTGTTGCGCTTTTAATAATAGTGGCTGTCTTTGAAATTATAACTTCTCTTTGAGTAAAGAAAAGATCAGAGATTTCTGGAGATGGGGATGGAGGCCTTGGAACTATGAAATGCCTCTCTGTGCAAAAGCATCAGATTATCAAATGAATTGAATTATTTTGGTAAATAAATTTTCCTTTACATTTTAACAAAAATCACAAAGGGGAAAATATATAGTGAGGTAAACTCTTAGCATTAAGAATTTAAAATGAAAGATCTGGTAAATTTGTAGCCTAATTAAAAAACCACACACATACACACAGTAAAAAAGATGATGCCGTACAGAAATGATGAAAAGAATTACCTTATTATGTGGATTGATGAATATTTGAAATGCATAGCGACACCAAGTCACATCTCACCATGTGAGCCACAAAGCTGCATCTCTTGATTGCTGATTAAGCCCATAAATTCCATAAATTCTCAAGAATGATAGGTATGAACTGCAAAAGCCAAAAAGAGAAACACATACACACAGGGAGCCTGCTGGGGTCCCTATCCCTGACAACCATTCTCAAAGCCATAAGAGGGAGGGACAGACACCTGTCTATTAAAGAAACCAATGGTTTTTCATTAGTAGATATCATTTCCAAAGAATATGTTGATTTAAACTTTCAACTTTCTTTCTTCAGAAAATATTCTTTGTAGGCCCACAGCTTAGTAAAGTCTCTTTTTCAAGCAATGAATATGCAAGGAGAAAAAAACTGTGGTTTCTTTTGGTTTCTATCATAATGTAAACACAAATTCCTCATGTAATCCTCCATTTCGCATAGCAGAAAATAGTTTTATTTAAATTTGAAAAAAAAAGATAAATTCTTAATAGCTTATCTGATAGGTATTCAATAATTTCTGTAACTTCTTTGTGCAACCAGATTAGAAAGTTCTCTTTGACACTGGTCTCTTTTATAAAAATCTGTTCTTTTATTTTAAAAAGTTGTTTGTGACAGATGTTCTTTTTTTGACTGTGCTTCGTAACTCTTTAAAATCAATATGCAGTAAAATTGGCATTTCAAAATAAGTTCTATGAATTTTAACATCTATAGATTAATGTTACCATCTCTGCAGTGAAGATACAGAACAGCTCCATGACCCCAAAATATTCCCTCATGCTCTCCCTCCACCCTAAGTCCCAGCAACCTCCAATCTGTTAGACTTTCATATAAGTAGAATCATAGTATATAATTTATTGCAATTGAATTCTCTCACTCAGCATAATGTCTTCGAGATCCAGCCAAGTTGCTTGATGTATCAATAGACCAGCCCTTTTTCTCACCTAGCGGGTTTCCATTATATAAATGTACAACAGTTTGTTTATCTATTCACTGTCAAAAGACTTTTTTTTCAGTTTTTTTGTGGTTATGAATAGATCTGCTGCAAACATTCATGTACAGCTTCTTGTGTGAACATAAGTCGTAATTTCACTTGGGTAAAGACCTAGGATGCTGAGTGATAGGGTAGGTATACGTTTAACTTTGTAAGAAACTGCAGAACTGTTTTTCAGAGAAGTTGTACCATTTTGCATTCCCAGTAGCAACATGGGAGGGTACCAGCTAGTCCACATCCTCACCAGCATCTGGCATTGCAAGATGTTTGCTGGTTTTTTTCAGTCATTCTAATTGTGTATAGTGGTATCTCATCATCTTCCTTCTTTTAACAAAATAACAATGATATTATTTTCCTGGGTCTCTATTTTAAATTCTTACTGAAAAGTTTAACTGCCAGCCCTCTGTCTCTTGCGCTAGAGAATCTGTGCCTTTGGGAAGATCACAATTATTCCTTCAACAACTTTCTTTTTTTTCCCCTGTTCTTGGTTAGGCCAAGCAAAAGATAAGGGTGATTCTTATTTCAGAAGGAACAAACTCATTTATTCTCATCTATTCAGTGAGCAAGCTGCTAATAGAGAGTGAATCATCCACTCTGGAGTAATACCCCTATTTGCCCAGGACTGGCCATGTTGATTCAGGTGTGTGTGCTGTGTTCTAAGGAGTAGAACTGGATTATCCCAGTTAGGTAATGCAACTACATATTACAGTACATATCCGGGCTTTCCACCAAGGGAGAGTTCTAACAAATACAACAGATCTGCATACGTGGTGACAATCCACACTCTAATGTGACTACACAAGGAGCTAAACTCTTGAAGTCAAATCCATCTTTTATATCTCATCCTTGAGGTCCACCTTCTGTGGGCTAATAAACAAGGTGATGAAGAAAGGACAGACCTGGACGTTTCAGCTCAAGGATTCATTCTGAAAACTGCCAAGGCAGAGAGGGTGGAGAGGAAAAGAGTTGGGGCAGGGATGGTGCTGGGGGAACATGACAATAAATGACTGAATCTTGCTCTGGATTCAGTTCCTTGGTTTTCCATTTCCTTGAAGTTGACCTTAAAGTGACATACAGATGGACAGATAGAGTAATGGGGAAGCAATGAGCTTTGCAAAACCGTGGAAGTAAGACCTGGAAAATTGATACTATGAGTATGTGCATTGGGTGTTGTAAAGAAGGTGGTTTGCATTTTATTCATTGAAGTTTTCAAGATTGTGAATAATGGAAGATTAAAAAGATAGTTTTTCAGAGGATAACTAGACAGCATTTCATAGGATAACTTGGGGATGATAAAACAGAAATGAGGGAAACTAGTTGAGATACGCTTAAAATCATTTGGCCTAAAATCTTAATGTAGATTTTGCTTTGTCCTCTCCTTTATCTCCCATGTCCAATCAATCCCAAATCCCTGTTTCTGCCACTTGTCCTTGTTTTACCTTCCCATCATTCATCCCTCAACTAGTACCTTAATGTTTCAATCTTGGATTATAGATTGCATATTTACTAAGTTACCTTCATAAAGAATGTTTGGAACAATTACCTCATATAGACAACTTATGTATAGTTAGCATTTACATAGCAAGGGATACTGGCTTAAATTTTTTTTCTCAATAATATTTTCAGTGTAGATCTTTTTGTTTCATACTTTATTCCCCTAAGGAGATATTCAACTTCAGTGTGATTTGAGTCAGTGAAGTCCAAATCCCTCAACAACATTTCATTGCTGGGGAGGCAGGCTGTTAGGGCCACAAAATATTACATCAGGCCCCCAAAAACCTTGAGGAAGAGCTCAGGTTGCCATTCTTTTCAGAGCCCCTTTTTTTGATGAATTTGGAAAGAGGGAGCTTCTAGATTTTGGGCATTCCCATGGATGGGACACCACAAAGTATGTAAACAAAACCTGTCAATATGACTTAACTTAAAATTCCTGGTGCATTTAAGAATTTAACACTGCATCTTGAATGTAATAATAACTTATATGTACTTATTATATTCAATTGGACTTCACTATCTTTTTTGATATAAATTTTTTCCTGCCCCATTTCCTTCCTTGCTATAAAACAAGTAAAAATGGGCAGTTATGGGGGTAATGGTTTTTGCAAGAGAAAAACACTAACAAATTTTACATAGAAATTTCAAATGGCTAGAAAACTCGTGACTCATCAAGACACAATTGTCATGAAACCATATGATGATACACTGTACGGTATGTGTGTAGAATCCCGTGGGTGGTAACTTTGTTGATACACAAACACACCTTTATTTAAAGTTCAGAGGGAAATTTTCCATCAGAAAGTCTTCTGATTGAAGCTGCCACGGACAGGGCAAAGCCGCCACGGGCAGGGCAGGTCGCCCGCGAATGGAGCGCAGCCAGCCACCGGCAAACTGAAGCAGAGCCACCGCGAATAGAAGCAGAAGCCGCCCACAAGCGGGGAAAGCCACGCCTGCGCAGTGACTAGTCTCGGTACGTTGCCGCAATGGGGGGGAGGGGGATATGTAATAAAAAATTTTTAAAAATTTTAAAAAAAAGAAAGTCTTCTGATTGGCTGCCAAGGTCAATTTTTCACTCACCCTTATTTCCTAGCTCTAAGAAGCATTTTGGGGACAAATCTTTGAACCACCTTATCTTCATTAGACCATGCTTAATAACATACACCTGGGTAACAATTTACTAAATAAAATCAGCAAAAGTCAGATAAACTTAATGCTACTTTCTAAGTATCAGTTAACAAATCAAACCCTTGCCCGGCTCCATCAACCAATAACTCAATCCTTCTGCATTTTCAGAATGAATATGCCCATCTTACTGATTAAAAACCAAGAAACCAAAATCAATATTGTAGCATCTGATAAGAAATGTGTTAGTATGTTTTTTTTAGAATATCTGAATGTAAAAATAATCTCATCATTTTGGAGGTAGGATGGCAGGCTTTATTTATTTTTAAAATAAAATGATACAAGATGAGTGAGCAAGATATTACAGTAAGGGATACATTATACACATCTCTCCCTCTACAGCGGATATCACGTGAGGCACTTCCATGCAAGCTATCTAACCAGTACCAGATTGACTTGACCAATCCAGGTCTGCAATGACATCTAGTTTTCCTATCTACGAGGGAGTATGTTTTTAATTGACCACATTTTAAAAAGCTTTAATGGGATCAGTTCCGTTATTTTCAGTGTTATGACTACAAGGTTTTGTTTGTTTGTATGTTTTTAAAAAAAGCCCCTTTTCAGAGAACACATCATTTCTCATTATGATTCCATTGTCAGAATCTGTTTGAATTGTCAGAAGAGATGCAAAGAATTATACCAACCCCATGCATTTCCCTGTACTCTTTACCCCATTTATTTCATATAATCATGTATCTGAGCATAATTTATCAAAAACTTATAGAAATGTAACCCTGGGAGAAGCCTTGGTGAGTATACTTTGGCACATATTTCTAGGCTTTGTGTCCAATGCTATGGGTGCAGACATTTATCATTTTCATTTGTGCCAAGTTTTGGCATATCTGGATTATTGGATTCTAAAAGAAGAATTAAAGAGATACAGGTTTTAACTGAGTCTGCTGGTCACCTGACACACACCCTTAGACAAAACACTTCTTGAATCCCAGTTTCCTATGTCTATAAATGTTTGGATAAGATGGCAATTATTAGATAATCTTCCATGTTCCTTCTACCAGCAGTTACCCAGGACCCCAGGGATAAATTTTTAGCATCACCAAACACTCTGTAGTTATTTATGTCTTCAGCAAACAATTCAAGAAACTCACAGTCAGAGATTTCATGGCCCCATTCTTTCACTTGTGTCCCAGCCCTGATATCTCTGCTCATTTCCAGATAGAAATTAACCACAAGACAGCTCCCTAAACCAAGTCCCATGCTTAGCTCTTTGAGGTTCCCCTCTGCCTCCTTGAAAATAGCCAGGTGGCCATTTCTAAACCACTTAGGATTAATTAGTCACTGTTTACTTGTAAGCCCCAGTCCTCTCTACTGCTCACATCTGCTTCTTGTACTCAGCGTTTTACATCTATCACTGCTCATCGTTACCTCTGATGAGGACCGTCAGTCACTGGGCAAAGTTTCAGCCAAATTTTGCCAGTTTTCTTCATGTCGACACAGTCAAGAAATATTTGTTAAATAAATGATTGAATTTGATTAGGGAGAAAGAAACCATAGGCTAACATACAATCCATGGATAATACTAACTTTGCTATGAAGTTTATGTTTAATGTTCCTAACTATCATACATTGACTTAGTTGCAAAGAAAGATAATACAGTATTTTATAGAATGCACTTCACTATTAGCTACAATTGGCTGCCGAATACTTGGGCTAACTTTCACCCTCTCAATGCCAAAACATGACCTGTGGTGGATTGAAGCTATATGTACCCCAGAAAAACATGCTCTTAAATTTAATCCATTCCTGTGGGTATGAAACCATTGAAAGTAGTACCTTGTGGTGAGCTTGCTTCAGTTAAGGTGTGGCCCACCTCAGTCAGCACGGGTCTTAATCCTGTTACTGGAGGCCTTTATAAGTGGAATGAAATTCAGGCAGAGGAGAGAAAGCCACAGAAGCAAGAAGGTGAAATTCAGTGGAACCCGGAAGAGAGCAGAGATGCCAGGAGAGGCTGCCATGTACCTTGCCATGTGAGAGAGGAGCCCAGGGTCAAGTTTTGCCAGCAGCCAAACCCAGAACACCGGTCTTTGCGAAGGCATCGCTGTGAGGATGGCTTGATTTGGATTTTTTACCAGCATCAAACAGTGAGTGAATAATTCCCCATTGTTTAACCCAACCCATTTCATGATATTTACTTGAGCAGTGTAGGAAACTAAATCAGGCCCTTTTAAGCCTGAGTGGAAACTGCAAAATTGACTCTCAAAATATTTCTATCCTGGAAGAAAATCTACCCCTTCCCTCTCCAAGGAGTTCTCGAGTGGCCTGTGTGGCTGCTGAATGGCAGTGCCCATGGCTGCTGGAGTGTGGAGAGTCCTGGTCCAGTTTCCCAAGAAGAGTTTAGTTAAGATGCCTTCCAAAAGGCACAAGGAAGGGTGATTCTCAGGCAATGTCAGCCCTGCTCAGCATAAATGAGCAAACTAGGAATCCAGAAAGAGTGTTGCCCTCTACTCCCAGAAAATATGAGGCTGGAATTTCCCCAGACAGAAGGGCAGAAAGAGAGAAAGAGAAAATAAATACTATATAAACCCTTCTAACACTACACATTATTTTTCACTGATAGCTGGATATCCATCCCTACATCTCACCACCAGGATTATGAAACCATTTTGCCAAGAGTAGAAACACTTCCTATTTTCTCTTTGTCTTGAGTATTTAGAAATAAATTTTAACTCCAAAGAATCAGGTCTGAACTAGCAGTCAATAGTAATGCCATGCTTCCTTCCTAACAGCCCGACCTGCAGCCCGGGAATTCAAACACAAGTGGAAGCGGGAATATGATTGGTCTCAACATCAATAACTCTTGCCCTTTATAATGAAAGACAAGGTTTGTTTGCCAGACCTATAAGGAAAACATATCTGTTTTGTGTATTGCAGAAAACTGGTCCATGGACAATGTTACTAAAGGAAGGCAGAGACCTTTCGTGCCAGAAAGAAAGGCCTAATGAGAAGCAAGATTGCCGGCCACTCCAGGGTCGCCTGATTTCTCCAAATGCTCTCAGATGCCTGTCCTCAAAAGATTAACTGTTTTTTTATCTACCAGTGATTGTCCCTTTTAGCTGGCCCTGAAACCTAGTTTACATCAGTTTTGCCAATCACATTTCTAGGGATTGATACCAACTCAAGACAGGCTGATTAATGTTGATTTGGGGTTTATACATAGCAGGGAGAATACATAAGTTTTCCATATAATTTTTACATAAAAACATCTGACCCTGCATATGTTCATTTATAAATAAAATCTTGAGGTTTATTTATTTATGTTTGCCAGTTCTTTAGAGAAAGAGACAGAAGGAGAGAGACTGATTGCCTTTACAGCATTGGTTGCATAAAGCCACTCTGAAATAGAGCAAAATGAGTTGTTTCAAAAAACCAGAATGTTTATGTCCCTATACTGTCTTGGTAAGTTAGTTAGAAGAGGAATATAATTTAATTAGGAAAAGGAACTAGGAAATTGCATTAATTTAGTGACTTAAGTATGAAAATTAAGGTAAAAAAAAAACAAAAGTACATCAGCCAGATGCATTTTTCTATTCATGAAACAGACCGTTTTCTAGTTTTCCCTTTCAACATTCTTCGGCATAGGAAGGACTGATCTTGTTAGAAGAGAGAGACTAAGCCATGTAAACACACTGGGCTTATTCTTCCTGCCCTCTTGCTTTAGACAGTCTCTATTTTAAAATATTAGTCCTCTGATTTCATCTATCTTATTAAAGGGATGAAAAGCAGACTACAGCATCTTGAGACTGAGACACCACTTGTGTTCATGTCCCCTCTTGTGAAATAAGGTGCTCCAGTTAGCTAGGGTCTTAGAATGTAATGACTAGAACGTACAACACAGTCCTTGAAGGTACAAAACCTGTATTTAAATTTTGGCTCAGACACCACATTCTGGCTGAACTTAGGACAATGTTTTCCGCTGCAAAATGGGAATGACAATTCCCATGCGAGAAGGTCCTTGGGAGGACACAACAAAGCTAGATCTGGTCACTTGCGAGCTCTGTTATGTGGTTCCCTACAAATGTGTCTTTCCTATACTCTGTTTGGTGACAATGGGGGAGAAAGTGTTGTTTTACGTTATTTTAGATAGGAGGAAGTCAGACATTTACTTAAATCCTTTCTTTTCCATAACATTAGCCACTAGATCTAGCACTTCTTTACTAGGTTTGTGTAGATGCAAACACAGGGGAATTATTCCTATAAAAATGAAACAAACAAACAAAAAACTATCTTTAGAAGTATCCAGGAGAAGCAACAAAAAGATTGTGAATATAGTATTGACTCAAATAGGAGGAATCAAAACAAGAATATTTTTTCTTTGATCCCAACTTAAATGAATGAAAATTAAACAGAGGCAGATTCCTCATAAAGACAAAGAGGCTTCAGTTTCAGCTCCCTCACTTACTACACCCCTCCTAAGTCAATATTTTACATTCTTCTCCTTAAGAAGGGCCCTCAAAATTGTATGTTGCAAGCCCTGCCACACCTGGATCCACCCCTGCTCAAGACATACCTAATTATATGTTCTCATACAATTTATGATCCCTTCATGAATATTCATCTTTTGGTTTAAATTTTGAATGTGGAATTTGGAATCTGATATGCAAAGCAAACCAAAGAAAAGTGATCTTCTGATTAATTGACAAAACCCTTGCACCCCAAGAAACACTGAGCACTGGCATATGTTACTCAGTGGTAAAACAAGAAATCATATTTGTGTATTTCTTGCTCAAACACAAAGCACCAATTTAAAAAGTTTTAATTGTCATATAGCACACATATAAAAGAGTACACAAATCATAAGTGAAAGGTTTGCAACTAGCACCCATGTCAAAGCATTGCCAACTCCCCAGAAAGCTCCCTTGTGCCCCATTAGCTTTTCCTCCAACTTTTAATATGAAAAACTTCAAACCCTCAAAAACATTGAAATAATACAGTAAATACCTGCATACCTTTTAGCTAGATTCATCTATTGTTAACATTTTGCCACATTAGTTTATTCTTGCTCTCTCTCTCTTCCCCTGCCCCCAGCCATTTGAGAGGCAATATTGGGAGAAATTTCTGATAAATCGTCTTGTCATAAAAATTTAGTACATCTAGAACTGATGATTCTTGAGAAATAATTTTTCTAAAAAGATTTAACTCTGTGCACATCAGTGTTGTGTATGTTTGAATTTAATTTTATATGTAAATTTATAAAATGTCATTTAAATGTTACTTCTGACATTTGCTGTAATTTTTGGAGGTTGTACAAGAAACATGCCGTGGCTTTATGATTTGTATATCATTCAAAATACCTTTTTTATGCATTCTACTGCTATATCTTTAATCACAAAGAAACAAATGTTAAAACTGTTTTCCTCAATATTTTGGTTCATCTGAAAGTTACAATGAAAATTGTGTTCTTTTCTGTCAAATGTAACAATCTTTAAATTTAATTTCTCTTTCTAAGCCTATGGATATGTGCCCTGCAACGCTGTAGCCGTCTTCTAAATCAGAGGTTCTAATCTCTTTGAAGAATTCTAACAGCCCCCGATATGTTTTATTGCAATGTCCATGTGTATGCTATTATTTTGTAGTAATTTATTGGCGGCTTGCTGCCTGAGCACCAGTCGTTCCTGTCCTGGATGTACATAAATCAAAAAGCCCGTGTATGCAGTTCATCACACCGTGGGGGCTCTGCAGTACCCCGGATGCCCCAGGCGCGTGCGTGCGCGTGCGTGCTGCCAGCGGCCAGGTCACCTGCTCAGCACGCATGCTGCCTGTTACCCGCAGCACACGGGACTGGCCCTGCATATGCTGCCACCCAATGTATCTCCTCTGCTCACATGCGTGCTGCATTGTCCCATCAGACTTCACCTCCAAAATGCAAACTCAAAAGATACAGTTATTAAGAATTTCAAAACAGCAGGGGCAGAATAGATCAAACACGGACCCTTTCTGAGACTAGGGCCCCGTGCAGCTGCACAGGTCACGTGTCTAGCCACGGGGACTGGTTAGGCAATTGTCCCTAAGAAGGTCACAGGAAGTATGTACACATCCATCAGGTCCACGGCAGGGCTAGGGCAAGCTGGAACATCAAAGACTGGCAGAAAGATGCCTGTTTTATGGCACCTCTGCAGACTGCTGCCACAGGGCACGGGTTCCCAAACGTGATGTGCTCCAGAATGACCTGGGGGGTGATTAAAATCCAGGGGGCTGGGCCTGTCCCCAGGGTTGATGACCTAGTGGGTCTGAGGAGGGGCCTGTGAATTTGCATTTCTAGAAAGTTCCCTGCTGCTGCTCATCTGGTGCTCACACTTTGAGAACCACTGTGACAAGGTAGAGCTTGCCTTATAATCCAAATTTTTCAAGAGAAAGCAAAAATCCAAATTTTGTGTGCAATCTTTCAAGTTTTAGAGAAATTTGCTTAAAAAACTATTTAAAAGGCAAACAAAATATATTTTTACATGTGGATCATCAGTTTATAACTCTCCCACAAAGAAATTATGCTAAAATAGATAACGATATGTGATTATACCAATTACTATTGGTTGTACACTTTAGATGGCTTTATGCTGTATCAATATGTAGTAATAAAATTGATTTGTTTAAAAAAATAGTTGGAGATTTACTGTGAAACCTAATGTTTAAAAGTCTAGTAGGGGGCCCGGCTAGATAGCTCAGTGGATAAAGAGCTCGCTGGGAAACCACATGGGAGGCCCTGGGTTCGGTTCCCGGGGACCTCTCCTAGCGGGCAGACCGCCTTGAGAATGGCAAGCCGCCATGGGCGGGCCGGAGCCGCCGTGGGCAGGGCAAAAAGCTGCCACGGACAGGCAAAAGCCGCCACGGGCAGG
>PVKH010014892.1:0-16302 GCA_004027955.1 Chaetophractus vellerosus
AACCTGTCCTAGGGACCTGCTTTGGGATCTGCAGACCAGGAGAGTACTGTGCACCCCCCAGGAGGGCAAGGTACAGAAAGATGAAGAAGCCGAAATGAAAACCGTGAGTAACTAGCCCCCGTGGCCAGGAACGGCACCTACTCTAACCTTCAAGGTGAACTGTCTGAATAAAACCTGTGGCTCACTGCAGCCAACTGAGAGGGGAACAGATATCTTCCTCCCTGGGAAGAGGGTGGGTGTGGCAGAAGGGGGAGAATAGTTTCTCTTCAGTGAACTTGGCCAGCAGAACCCACTTTGAATTTCAGGTCTGGTCAGACCAGAATCATCGGCTGAGACACTTCCATGGAAAGATTCGCTGACACGCACCATCTGCTGGCCAGCCAGAAAACTGCAAGAAGAAAAACTGTTTTTAGGTGTCTCTTGTCCCAAACTCCTGGGAGCAGATCTGCACCCCACTAGTGAATACTGGATCTATTTTGATAACTTAAACTGGGCAATTTTGGAGACTATGATAAGATGAACCAAAAATCAAGAGTCATGAAACAAAACTACTAGGCAAGAGAGAGAAATTGAAGAAGTAAAACTGTCACCATTCACCGATGGTATGATCCCATATCTAGAAAATCCCAAAATATCCACAACAAAGCTACTAGAACTAATAGATGAGTTCAGCAAAGTGGTGGGATTCAGGATTAATACGCAAAAATCAGTGGCATTTCTATACACTACTGATGAGCAATCAGAGGAGAAAGAAAAAAATTCTATTTACAATAGCAACTAAAAGAATCAAATATTTAGAAAAAAACTTAACCAAGGACATAAAGGACCTGTGTTCAGAAAACTATAAAACATTGCTAAAAGAAACCAAAGAAGATCTAAATAAATGGAAGGACATCCCATATTCATGGATTGGAAGACTAAATATAGTTAAGATGTCAATTCTATCCAAAGATGATTTATAGATTCAACACAATCCCAATAAAAGTCCCATCAGCCTTTTCTCAGAAATGGAAAAGCCAATTATCAAATTTATTTGGAAGGGTAAGGGACCCCGAATACCCAAAAATGACTTACAAAAGAACAAAATTGGAGGACTCTAACTTCCCGACTGTAAAGCATATTTCTTAGCTACAGTAGTAAAAACAGCATAGGACTGGCATAAAGATAGACATATTGACCAATGGAAATGAATCGAAAACTCAGAAACAGACCATCACATCTATGGCAAGTGATTTTTGACAAGGCTGTCAAGCCAACCTAGGTGGGCCAGAACAGTCTATGCAACACATGGTGCTGGGAGAACTGGAAAGCCATATCCAAAAGAAAGAAAGAGGTCCCCTATCTCACACCTTATATAAAAACTAACTCAAAATGGATCAAAAACCTAAATATAAAAGCTACAACCATAAAACTTCGAGAAGAAAATGTAGGGGAACATGTTCAAGATCTTGTGGTAGGCAGTAGTTTCTTAAAACTTACACCCAAAGCACAAGAAATGAAAGAAAAAAATAGATAAATGAGACCTCCTCAAAATTAAACACTTTTGTTCTTCAAAAGACTTTGTCAAGAAAGTAAAAAGGCAGCCTACTCAATGGAAGAATATATTTGGAAATCATGTATCTGACAAGGGTTTGATATTCATGTTATATAAAGTAACCATACAATTCAACTACAAAAAGACAAGCAACCCAAGTAAAAAATGGGCAAAAGACCTGAACAGACATTTTTCCAAAGAGGAAATACAAATGGCCAAAAACCACATGAGAAAATGTTCAACATCTCTAGCTATTAGGGAAATGCAGATCAAAATTACGACGAGATAACCATTTCACACTTTATAGAATGGCCATCAAAAAAAAAACCAGAAAAATACAAGTACTGGAGAGGATATGGAGAAACAAGAACACTCCTTCACTGTTAGTGGGAACGTGGAATGGTGCAGCCTCTGTGGAAGACAGTTGGCAGGACCTCAAGAAGCTGAATATAGAATATGATCCAGCAATCCCGTTACTAGGAATATTTTCAGAAGAACTGAAAGCAAGGACATGAACTGGCATTTGCATACTGATGTTCAGAGCAGCATTATTCACAATTGCTAAAATACGGAATCAGCCCAAGTATCCATCAACTGATGAATGGCTAAACAAAACATGGTATATACATACAATCAAATACTATTCAGCTGTAAGAAGAAATGAAATCGGGGTGCATATGAGAACATAGATGAACCTTGAGGCTATTATGTTGAGTAAAATAAGCCAGACATAAAAGGATAAATATATGTGGTCTCACCAATATGAACTAAATATGATGAGTGAACTCATGGAGGTAAACTCTAGAGGATAGGTTACTAGGAAATAGAATGCAGGTTGAGAATGGGAGCTAATGTTCAATGCATGTAGAATTTTTAATAAGGTTTATTGTAAAAGTGTAGAAATTAATAGCATTGATGGTAACACATTAGAATGAGTATAACTAACACTGCTGATTTATAAATGAGTTGTGGCTAAATGGGGTAGTATATGGACATAAATGTCAATTGAAAGGAAACTAGGGAATAATCTAGGGTATGTATAACAGTGATTTTGGTGGTGGATGAAGACTGTGGTTAATAATATAAATATAAGAATGCTCTTTTACAAAGTGTTAAGAATGTGGTGATATACGGGAAAATTACAACTAATGTAACTTATGGATGATAGTTAACAGTAATATTGTAATATTGTTGCAGCAATGGCAAAGAAGATATTTCAATTCTAAGAGACAACTATTGGGAGATTTAAGGGAGTATGAGATTTTTTCCTTTTGGAGTAATGAAAACATTCTAAAATTGACAAAGGTGATGACAGCACAACTCGGTGATGAAAATGTGAGCCACTGAGTCTATACTTTGAATGGATTGTAAAAAACATGGGGCTGTATAAAACAGAGAATCCAGTGGTGGAAGATGGACTATGGTTAAAAGGACAAATATAAGAATGTTCTCTTATAAACTATATCAAATGTAAAATACTAATACAGGGTGTTAATAATTGGGTGGGTTGAGGGAATAATACAGCAAATGTAAGATATGGGCTATGGTTAGGAGTTTTTCTGTTGTTTTTTTTATTTTTTGTTAATTTCTCTTCTTTTTAGTAGTAATATTTTGATGATGCTCTTTCATAGTTTGTAACAAACATTTCACAATTCAAGGTGTGGGTGGTGGGGTGATGTATGGGAGGTTTGTATGATGATATGTATGTATGTTTGTTTTTTTTAAGATTTATTATTTATTTATTTATATATCCCCCCTTTGCTGCTTGTTCTTGCTGTGTTCATTTTTGCTTTTTTGCATTCTTCTGTGTCTGCTTGACTCCCCGTGCTGTGGCATCCTGGCGAGTCAGCTTACTGCGTGACGGCTTGCCTGCTCACGGCGGCTTGCCAGCTCTTGGTGGCTTGCCTTCTCGAGGCAGTCTGCCTGCTCGAGGAGGCCCCGGGAACCGAACCTGGGGCCTCCAATGTGGTAAACCAGAGCCCTACCAATTGAGCCACAGCTGGTTCCCAGCATGTTTTCTAAGTTCACAACGTTTACTCTGCACTTATTGTTTACATATGTTCATATATGAATGATATAACACAACATACTTTATTAAAAGATGAATAAAAAAACAAGATTAACCTCACAGCAAGCAGGTTGTGGGAACCCATGGTTTACAAACTAAAATTAGTATTTGCATAATAACCAGACATAAATATGGAGGAAAATATTTAACTTCAAGTGAGGACTGCAAGCTTAAAAATTCTAGATGTAGTCACTCCAATCCTATAAAATATATCAGAATCAGGAAGAAATGCTTAATTGTTCTTCCCTCCACTTTATTCTAAAGCAAGTTCTGAATGAACACCAGCCCCAAAGTTTGGATTCTGCGGACTGGCTCTGCTCAGGGCAGGCAAATAGAAGCTTAGAAAAGCCCAAGCCTCCATTGACAATCCAGCCACATTCTAACACCAGGGAGAGGAAGCAGGCAGGTATTTCTCTGAAAGTCATGAATCAAGTTTTGCCCATTTTGTAGCTTGGGCCTTTTAAAATAGAGTTACAATGAAAAACTCCTGTGTCATTTAACAAATGTTTTCTAATTACTTTGCTTTTTGTTCTCTGGGATATTAGAGCTGTCTCATTCCATAATGCCTGAGGGTTTCCTTAGAATTAAGGATTTATTTCAGCACACTGGAAAATTAGTTTTTTGAGGCCCTCTATGGTATCGGATGGAGGTGGGGACTGTAGGCTGGGGTAAGGAAGAAAGAACATAAGTTAAGGATTTAGGTGAGTTTTCAATTTACTTTTCTACCATCAGGCCATATACTTAGTTCTGGAAAGAAATAATTGTTTTAGGTAATTATTATGAAACATTAAAACATATGAAAATGTCCTGGATTAAAGGGATATAATAAATCCCTTTAAGGAAAACTAGGTAAATTTTCTTATTTAAACTAACCAGGTATTCTTGCTAGATTTAAGTTTTGAGATTATATGCAGGTCACGTTCCGTTGGTATGATAGTAGAGATTATGAACAAGGCCCATTTCATGTAATGCAGTATTTCTCAATCTAATGATTACAACAAATATTACATGGTGTGATCCGCATTTATGGCTGAAACAATTACTCAGGGTTACAAAGCTAGGTAAGGAGTGAAGCTGGATTTAAAACTAGGTCTGTTTTTTCCACTGTGCCAGGCTGCTTTGCCTTTCAGGAATGATTGGAGGTAATTCAGTTGTACTGTATCTGTTCCTAAGTGAAAGTCTACTTAGTATTCATAAAGCATTCCATTCAAATTTCCTACTGAAATGAGTATGTCCAGTCCCATGTATAGTTGTATAGATAATAAATTTTTATCACCTCTTGTGATGCCCTTTCTCATAGTTGATTATTATAAGAGGAGCCATAAAAATATTTAGTGAGGAAACATTTAATTTAAATAGCAGGAGATAAAATGGCAATCTAAAGTGACAATTCTAATCAAGCATAAAACAAGTCAATTTCCAAAGTGTATCAGGTGTCAATTATGAATCATTATTCTGAAAAATGTCTTTGTAACATATTTCAGTGTTATGATGATAAACGTTAGACTGAAGGGAGGAAATTTGAGCATGTATTCGTATTGTTTGGGGGAACAGACATGGTTGGAATGCAGCATAACATAATATTATAAACTCTTTGAGTTTGTTCATTTCAGAAATATGTCCTAAAAGAAATAAAACAATTTTCTAACACTTTTTATAGAGAGGATAATTTTCTAAACATATTTTTCCTAGGAAAGGGGCATCAAATTGTACTGCTTTTTGACGTGCAGGTTTAAATGTAAGCAAAGATAGGACTTTAGAAGGAAATGGAGATATACATATATAAACTCTCTCTCTCTCTCTAAACTCTATTTACAAGAGCAGTGAAAAAGGAAATCTATCAAATGATTCCATTTCTAAGAATAAACCAATAGACGCCACTAAATAGGACTTAACCTGTTTACTCTCCCCCTTTTAATTGTTACATTTGGTTTCAGGAATATAGAAATGAATAATTAGGTAAATTTTATGATGTCTATTTGTGGGTTTTAAAAAGATATATAATGAAGACAATATATATTATTATGTAGCTGGTTTTGCTTGATACAAGACATCTTTCATTCGTTTTCAGTTACTGGAAAGACAGTATTTTTAGTTACTTACCTATGAATGTTGCCAAATGAGATCTAAGGAAACCATGTTAGGTGAAAGATAACAAGGCTTTACATTCCTCAAGTTCAGTCATGGGAAGAAAAGCCAGCTTTGGGGTCAGTCAATTAGCCAGGAATGTTTAGTTTTCTTTGGTAATAGCAAGGTGTATTTTGCCCAGTAGGGTCAAATGTTAAGACTAGTTTTGTTTCAGAAGTTGTATCCTTTGATACATTTGAATTGTGTTATTCCCACATATGGCACAAGGAAGATTTTCGGTTATTTCAATACTCAACTCATATTTCCTATAAATAGTTTATGATTTCATGCAGAGAGAGTCTGCTTGTTTATAATAAATCATGTACAATCCCTGTAATTAATGATTGAAAGGTCCGGTTTTCATTAAAAGTATACTAATTATTCTGATCAAATAACTTACATCACTTCGTAGTCTCCATGGGGGTTCCAACCTTTTGATTTTATAATCCTGACAATTAGAAATTAAATTTCAGAAACTAACCTACAAAGAGAAAAATAAAATAATTATTAGATCTTGTTTTTTAAAATATTAATTTCTGACCCAAATCAATAATGACTTCTCTTTGTTAATGGTCATGAAGTCAAATGTTTAATAAAAGACACTTTAATTTAATTTTTTTTTTTTTTGGTCTCATCCTCCATTGGAAGTAGTTGAAAAATGTTCAGTACATGGTACACCAATTCTCTTTGATGATTAAGTAGCTCTAGCTGCCTTGAGGTCAGTTCTCTAAGGCTCTTTAATGGAGATAAAGATCAGAACTGACACATGAACCCCAACAACCTACCCTGGAAAGTGTTTTGTTTGTTTTGTTTTGTGACTAAACAAATTCCTGAGAACACTTTGTTGTCATTTTCTAAATCCTTCAATATCTATCTATCTATAGGGATTTGGAAGATAAAACAGATTCAGGAGTCAAAACATTTAAAGTTTCTATCATAGGTAGGTTCACACATTCTTTTGGAGTTTTAGCTGGAAATAGATAAAATATTTCATACAAACTTTCATTATCATTTATTGGAGGCCCTTAAAGCTTTTGTTGCTGTTGTTTTTATTGTAGCTATTTAAATAACTATTTCTTTAGCAACCTTTATTTTATGTGTAAAAACTGTACATTTCTTTTTAATTCAGTGCATAGTTAGGGGTCACTTGGATCTATTCACTGGAGTGTAGTCAATCTGCTCAAGGCTCATTTTAGTGGCCATAGAGTGTATCTCTAACTATTGTAAATTATCTCACAAATTGATGACCAACTGGAGTATGGACAAGAGAGAAGGGATTTGCAAAAAATATTTCAAGGTGCATAATCTACATTGCAACAATATTGTTATAGATGGTGCTGTTTTCTATTTTATCTGTCAAATCAAAGCATGGGCTTAATTTTGGGATCATATGTTTTAAGTATTGCATATGGAAACAAGTAAGACAGTGCTTAAGTGCAAATCCCAGGTTCACAACTTACCAGCTACTGGTCAAATTACTTATACTCTGGCCTCAGTTTCTCATGTATAAATGAGGGCAAAAGTAAACACCACCCCAGTGGGCTTTGTGAAGATTAAGGAAGAGAGTATATAAAGTAGTTTACAAGTCCTGGTGCATAGCAATGTCTGAATAAATGTTGGCATGAATTACTAGATATTTTCAATAATTTTGAATTTTCTGCAATAGGACAGGTGCTAAAATTCATCCAACAAACACCAATGTTGCACCTACCACCTGCATGGCCACAGTCAGATTTTTATCAGTAATTAAGTTTAAACAAAACAAAGCAAAACACTTTGACCCTGTTTTTCAAGGCTGTGCTTTTTTAAAAAAATGTTTTCTAAGTATTTTTCAGAAAAAAAAAAACAAAACATAGAAGGCAGAAGAAATAGAATGAATAAACTGAACAGGACATTTCTGACAGGTTAGGTGGACGTCTCTTTCTAAAGTTTGAAAAAGTGAAACTATTCCTGCCCATTCTCAAAGAGAAGGTGGCCCATCCCCGGGCAGAAGACTGTGTGGAATATCTGCAGACAAGGAAGCACAGTTGTGGAGAGCAGGTACACATCTCCCCAGTACTCCTGTGGTTGGCTCTCTCCCCATTTTCTCCCTATTTTCTAAATAAGGTGGTACAGGGTTGAACCTGGAAGGGAGTGGGCCCGGAGAGGAGTTTTCTTCTCAGAGAACCAGAGCTGGGCCTCCATGGAGACAAGGACTGCCCAGGGACAGAGTATGACAACAATTAACCCCCTGAGGCTACGAGGAACCTAAGTGCAGAATCAGGCTGGTGCCCTCCAGGTCTCTATCTATGCTGGAATTGGGGCTGCTCTCTGTTGCCAGGCAACTTCAGCCTTCCACCCAGTTGGGTTAGGAGGATATCCGAATTAGAGAGTTAGGCCATGACTGGAAACAGCTGATAGAGAGGTATATGGTTTGATTCTAGGTAATTTTATTTTATATTTTTTAACTTGAATATTGTCCTAGTTTCTTAGGGCTGCCATAACAAGTTCCACAAACTGAGTGACTAAACACAACAGGGCTTTATTGTCTCCCAGTTCTGGAGACTAGAAGTCTGAAGCCGAGTCGTCAGCAGGGCCCTGCTCCCTCTGAAGTCTGTAGGGGAGAACCTGTTCCCTGCCCTCTCCCTACTCCTTGCTGGCATCCATGGCTTTCTCTGCCTCTATCATCAACTGGCATACCTCCCCTCTGTCTGTCTCTCTGTGTCCAAATGTCCTCTTTATATTAGATTAAGGGCCCTCCCTACCCAGTATGAGCTTATTTTACTTTGCCTAATTTCATCTATAATGACCCTTTTTTCAAATAAGGGCTCTTTTTAAACTGGGGAGAACTCATCCACATATCTTTCTGGGAGACACAATTCAATCCAAAACTGGCAAGTTGTTTTTTTTAAAGGAGATACTGGGGATTGAACCTAGGATCTCATACGTGGGAAGCAGGCACTGAACCACTGAGCTACATCTGCTTCCCAATGACAGTGTGTTTGTTTGTTTGTTTTGCTGGTTTTAGGAGGTACTGGAGATTGAACCCAGGACCTCGTACATGGGAAGCAGGCGCTCAACCACTCAAGCTACATCTACTCCCCCTGCTTTTAAGAATCATAGAATTTCAGATGTTAAAAGATGAGCTAATTCATTCAATCTCATTTTGAAAATGTGGAAATTGATGTGCAAAGAGAGTAATTAATCTATATTCTTTGGGAAAGATACAAAGTGGCATATTCATAGACTCTGGAGACATACTGCCTGGGTTTAAGTCCTCCCCCATCTCCCTATGAGCTTTCTAAATTTAAAGTCATTTAACCTCACAAAAAAGAGGTATGCCTGTACAGTGTTTAGTAAAGGGCCTGGCCTGTAATAAGTATTCGATCAAAAGTTCTCTTACTATTATTACTATTACACTTATTGGTATTATTTTGAGAAAATCAGAGTTAGAAATTTGAAACCAGAAGACCATGGCTGACAATCAAACATTCCTTGATGCTCTGAACTTTCGACTCTACATTACATTGTGTCTTTCTAATATGCTAGGCCAGATGATAGGAAGACTTTTCGTGCCTAGCAATTTTTTTTAATCTGTAGAAGTCTCCTAGGTCAGTATATGAAGTGCTTGATATGTAAAATTTGTGCTTATGTTAAGTATTTAAAAGAATTTCATTAAGTTTATGAACACTATTTAAACAAATTTAATATGTTGGATTTTTGTTTTCTTGTGACTTTAATTTGAAGTGCTTAAATTTCAACAAATAGCTATAAAGAGGAAAGCTATGAATGTACTAGGGAAAACATAGGCTAGCGTCTTGATAACACTGAGGTAGGAAAGGGCTTTTAAGCAGAAAACAAAACACAAAAATCATTAAGACTCAAAAATCCAAGTTCATCAAAATGTGAAACTTTGGTAGTACATAAAAAACATTTAAATGTTAAAAAGACCAGAGTATCTACAAATGCAAGCAAGACAGTTCCTCCCATCTGCTCCATGGGATCTAAGCCCCCTCTAAATTGGAAGCAGAGTGGGCATTGCCATCCCCAAATCCTCAAGATTGAGAAATGAACAGACATAAAGGGGGACTGCAACTATGGACTAAAGTAGACATTATTCTTGCAATGGAAGAATTTGTAACATTAATATAAAGGCATTGGTCACCAGAGGTTTTGGGGGGGTAGGTGTAAAATGGGGCATTTTTTTGGACACTGGAATTGTTCTGCATGACATTGCAATGACGAATATAGGCTATTATATATTTTGTTAAGACCTATAAAATTTTGCAATGCAAAGTGTAAACCACAATGTAAACTATAGAACATGGTTAGCAGCAATGCTTCAATATGTGTTCATCAATTGTAACAATTGTACCACACTAATGAAAACTGTTGTTAATGGGGGAAAATGGGGGAGAGGTAGGGAGTAGGATATATGGGAATCCCCTATATTTTTGATGTAACATTTATGTAAACTAAAGCTTCTTTAAAATAATAATAATAATAAATAATAAAGACAGCAAGAATAGCCAGAAATAGCAGCTATGTACAACAGGGGAAACACAGAGAGACTGAGAGGTGACTAATTTTCTTGTTGTTGTTTTTTTATTATTATTATTATTATTGAAATAATGAAAATGCTGTAATAATGACTGAAGTGAACAAAAATGTGATTATACCAAATACCACTGATTGTATACTTTGGATAAATTGCATGCTTTATTAATATGTACCAATAAAACTGATTTGTTAAAAAAAAGACAACTGAGATTGGGAAAAGCCATTTGCCTTATATATCTAACAGATAATTCCCATCTAAACATATTTCAAATATTTTATGTCAGTAAGTTGAAGAACCCAGTAAACACTGTTCAAAAAGGTAAGAATAAGCAATCCATAGTAGAGGAAATACAAATGACCAAAAAATATATGAACATATATAACTTCACCAGAAGTCAGGAAAATGCAAAGAAAAAGAAAAAGAAAAAGAAAACCTGAGGTGTTTTTTCAGCTATCACACTGGCAAATATTAAAAACCGAATCACCTCTGGTGTGGAGGCTTTGGAGGAAGCAGTGTCCCCAGACTGGCAGAAGTCTGAGTTTATGGAGCTATTGGGGTAGGACAATTGAGCAGTATTTATTAGAACTAAAAATGCCCAGGGCCTGGCTAGATAGCTCAGTGGATAAGAGTGCGCTGGGGTACCACATGGGAGGCCCCGGGTTCGGTTCCCGGGGACCTCTCCGAGCAGGCAGATGGCCTTGAGAAAGGCAAGCCGCCTTGGGCAAGGCAAAAAGCCACCACGGGCATGGCAAAGTCACCCGTGAAAAGCGGAGCTGCTGCCTGTGAACTGCAGAAGCCGGCAGCCCGCAAAAACATGGAGGACTGCTGCCCGCAAAACATGGAGCAGAGCCACCCGTGAAAACGGAATGGAGCCACCCTTGAACGGAGTGAGCCGCCACTGCGGAGGGCCGACTCAGCACGTGGCCGCAAAGACGGGGGGAGACAAGAAGCAGATATAGAAAAACACAGAAGAATGGACACACAGCAAGAGCAAGCAGAAGGGGTGGGGGATATGTAATAAATAAAAATAAATAAAAATAAAAAAATCTTTAAAAATGCCCAGTTATGTTCCAGTAATCCCAACTTCTCCATATCAGCCTTATAACAACAAGAGGACATGAAGAAAGGTTGGCTGCAGGCTTCTTAGCTATAGTGCGAAACTGGAACAACCTAAACCTCCTTCAGTAGAGTAAAGCCTAAATAAACTACAGTATTTTCCTTCTGTGGAATACCAAGTAACAACGTGGATAGATCTCCAAGACAGATTTTGAGATAAAAATAAGCAGTTGGAGAAAAATACATACGACATGATACAATTTATATTAAAAATACACAGAGATGTAAACAAATACAGCATAGGTGTATGGGCTCATCCATCTTTACGTAAAAGCAGAGGAAAGGGTATGGAATGAAACATTCAACTCAGCACTGGGCATCAACAGGATGGGGCTGAGGATTTGGGACTCAAGGAATCAGGGGGAGGTTGGGTTTAATGGGGCCAACAAATAATACCCATGGTTTCTACCCAACTTGAGAACAAATTAATATATAGATGGGGACCAAAATGCCAGCTTTATGACTGATCAAGGCTATTAATGATAGAGTAGATGGCTAGGTTCACAAGCAAAAGGGCTTCCTGCTGTCTTGCTACTGTTGTCCCCACCCCAACCCCCACTGACCAACTCTCCTTTCCTGCATGTCACCCCCTCCCCACAAGTGTCTGCCCTGGGACAGCCCACTGGAGGAGAGTTTGCTTCTGCATAGCCTTGCATTGGTGAGAGCTAGAGAGGAAAGTGAAGCCTTTTAAAATATTGGTCTGCCTAATTAAAAAATATGGGCCAGTGGCTGCCTCCTACCAATTAGGTAACTCATTTCTCTTCTTCTTTGGGAACTGAGAAGAAAGGGGTGGAGCAGGAGCAGCACAAGGCCAACACTGTTACTGTAATTACTGTTGCTAATGTTAGACGTGTTACTGTTCTTGAGGATAAATGTTTCCCCTAATAGTATTACTAATAAGTAATGTTTTAATACTTTAAAATGGAAATCTATTCATGTAACACTTGTATAATAAAGACGATTTAAATAGAAAATTACAATGGATGTAAGGTGTTTCTTTCTGCAGTAGTTACTTATAAGTGATGTTTTAATGCTTTAAGGAGGAAAACATATTCATGTGTACTTGTGTAATAAAACAAAAATTAAGACAGACAACAAAATAGGAAGCTAAATATGTAACATGAATTTTCTTTACAAAGAATGCATTTCTATGAAATATAACATAAAATTTCAATAAGCTTTATATCAACATCAATATGGACTCAAGATATCGAAAAGTGTTTGTGAAATAATAACTGGAACTGTGAGGGCCAGAACACAGATTAAAGTTCCTGTTGCCTCGTTTTACAAATGAGAAAATGAGGCCCAAAGAGAGAAATGGCTTGCTAAGGAGTCTCTCTCTCTATATGTATATGTAAATACACACACACACCACCTTCTGTGTGCCAGGTACTGCACAGGCACTATATACACATATATATTTTCCATTAAATCCTTTTATTAACACCATGAGGTCAGCACTATTATTGTTCTCCTTCTAAAATGGATGAAGGATTTACCTAAGGTCCCAGAGATCCTGAGGCCATGTGGAGTATGTATTTAATTCCTTTGTATTCTCTTGCGGCTCCCAGGATATCACTGAATAGGCTGAATTATATGCAATGTACATGCACTGAATCACAAACTTGAATCTTCATAAACTAAGAAGAAAGAGTCCTTATTTTTATAAACTATAATTACAGTATTCAATATATTAGAGAAAAAATCGTATCTATTTATACTAGATATTTAATAATCACCTGCAGATTTGCTCTAATTGTCAGGTTCTCCAAAATTGCTATTGTTTTCCAAATTTCTTAACAAGTGATTATAAATAAGATGTTTTGGTGTGAAAAATTAGAAACATATCCAGTGTCTCCTGTATTTCATAAACACCATATAATTTCCATTCATCAAAATTTCCATTTGAATACTGAAATAGCTTTAGGCCAAACTCTGGGCTTAAGTCTATATTGAAAGAATGCACAAGTTAATTCTTTACTTTTTGGATTACCTCATATCTTACTCAGCAATGTTAAAAATTTACAAAATAGATTAATATTGAAATATATAAGCATAAATTTGTTTTCATGTGCAGCAAAAGATCTTTTATAAATGCTGTTTAATGCTGAGTGGGTTTAAAAGGATATATCAAGTACAGATACAAACGTGATTTCTTTAGGAGATATATATATATATAGCTATATAGTCACTGTTAGCATCAAACACCATTGATGGCAGTTTGTTCTGTGTGATGATGGTTAATTGTATGTGTCACCTTAGCTAGGTTATGATGCCAAGTTCTTTGGTCAAGCAAGCACTGGCCTGTTACTGTGAGGGTATTTTGTAGATCGATTTGTGTCTATAGCCAGTTGGTTACATCTGTAGCTGATTACATCTATAATCAACAAGGAAGACTGCCCTCAGCACTCAGAGGAATCTCCTTAACCAATCAGTTCACCTTCATTGGACTTTACAACACATTGGAGTTTCCAACTTGCGATCTGCCCTAAGGTATTCTCATGGGTGTGTGTGTGTGTGTGTGTGTGTGTGTGTGTCCTGTCGGTTCTGTTTCACTGGAGAACCCCAACTAATACTGTTTCTTAGGCCAACAAAGAAATATTCAGATAAGAGCCTGATGCTCTGAATGTGCAGACCACTTTATAATTCCAGGGTTATATATGTTGAATTTGGCTCTTGACCTTTATCCAATCTGTTATTGCAGAGAAGAGGTGAGGTGATTCAAAAGAAAAGTAGTTAGGAAATTCCAGTAGATTCTTGAGCCAACAGAAATAAACCTAATTGCCGAAGCACTGACAGCTCACTAAAGTCAACAGGTAAAAATGAGACTATTGACCTGGCTGCCATTGTGCTAACACAAGTGTGCAAGGCTGAGAGGTTATATTTGTCGAAGTGTAGATTTGGATTTTACTATGTCATAAATCGTGGAAGCTAACATCTTGAAACCCTCCTTTTCCCTCTTTTGATAGATATAATGCAGAGACAAGAGAAGCTACCTTTGCATCTGACAAAATAGACTCCATTTTTTATCAGATGTAAAATATAGGAGCTATGGAATGCCTCATATTTTTCTCTTAAAAACTGATTCCCTAAATATCGAAACAATTATTCTGCACTGTATTCTCAGCAACTAAGATTTAGAAATTAGGCAATCCTATACAGGAAGCCTAAGGCTTCATGCACTTCCTGTATTAAAAATAGAAAAAATAGATACCATGCAAAAGGAGAAATCAATTAAAGATACTGATTAAAGCAAGTATGTAGAAATCAGTTTTAGGAACTTGTCATGTGGGGAAGTCAAAAAGAAAACAATTTACACATATTATCACTACAATTTTTTTCTTTTGTCCTTAAAAAAATTTTTGCCTTTTCTTTAAAGAAAATAAAAAATAAGAGAAAAAAAGTATATGAAAAATCGCACTCAGAAATTTCTTCCTTATGCCATGCCTCAGGCTATGTAGCAAAAAGATAAAAGCGAGTGCACAGATCATAAAATTAGCAGAGAATTGGCAACTCTAAAGATCTGTCTTCCCCTTCTAGTCGTCTAATTAGATGTAAAAGTTTTATCTATTAATTAATGTGAATTAAGGTATTTTCATAGAGATTTCAAATAAAATAAAGTTTCACTTTAGTTCAGGGTTAAAGGAAATGCCAGTCTCTCTGGAATTCTTTGGAATATGACATAGGAGCTGGAATACGTAGTTTCTCTCCCCAACTCTACTACTTATGTCCTTTGTGACTTGCTATCTCTGATCTTCCATTTCTTCCTTTTTAAAGAACAATGAATGCCATGCCTGCCTCAAAGAAGCTTTGTGAGACGAGCCAATAAAGAAATGTACTAAAATCATGTGATACTGTACACCGAACTGTACAAGTAGAAGTTACTATTAACCTCAGGATTTCTTTGGGATTTCTAATGGGTGTGAACCTGCGTGCATGCTTACCGTAAGGGCGTGGTGTCGGTTCAGATGGCGGTCTCCCACGTGGCTCAGGAAAGGATGCACATCACAGTGCAGGAGAACAAATATTTTAAAACGTGAAGATGTAAAAATGCTGCCAGACACCAAAGTGCAATGTCATTATTTATGGGGAAGTCTGTGTACCAGAACATTTAAAAGCAGAAAACTTATATATATATATATAAAAGAAAATGTACTTTCAACTAGAAAGGCTAAGAGAAAAGTTTTTGTTGTTGTTGTTTTTCTTTTTAATCCAGGAAAATTTTAAGCCAGAGGAAACAAAAATAAAGCAATTGATAACAAAAGACCTTTGGGGATGAAACTAAAGTATATGTAATACATTTTCAGGACACATTGAAGATCTGGCCCCTCTGTAAATTTAAGGGCTTTGCCACCTACTGGCTATTTGGGAATGATAGCTGCAGTGTCCTAATCTGTAAAGCAAGGATGGCTGGTTAATACCTCTCTGTACTGCTCTGACAGGTAAGTGACATAATGGGTCTGAAATAATATGCAATAGGTGTTCAATAAATAATTGTTCTCTTCCCTTCTCTTTCTCTTTACCTTGCCCTTATAACAATACAAATTGTATATAACTCTGATCATGATGTTCTTTATTTGGTATGCCAACAATCATAAGTTTATTTTTAAATTGAAAAAAAAAACCTTCTATGTGAATATTCTCGCTGTCCTGATTTTGTGATAATCAGGGTAGGCTAAACATTCATTATATTAGAAACCATGCATGTGTCCCCAGACCTAGTTTTCCTCCCTAGGTCTGGTTTTTAGAATGCTGGTGATAAACTAAGCCTGATTTATTATATGACCATCCTGTGTGGGAAAAGACTGTGACTCTAGGTGTCTTTGGTCAACCTTGGGAGAAGTAGCAGGGGGATGGATGTGGCTCAAATAGTTGGGCGTCCGTCTCCCATATGGAGGGAACTGGGTTTGATACCTG